>JAFELL010000618.1:0-40799 GCA_019059645.1 Caranx melampygus
AAAAACAACAAAATCTGTAGAAGAGACTGAGTAAAGTCTACAAACACATCAAGGCTCGCTCACCTTCTCCATAGAGTCCATTAAGCAAGTGAAGGCCTGAACCTGCAGAGGTACCAGCTTCACCGTCAGCTCGGACGACAGCACAAGCAGGTTCTCAGATATGCATTTGAAGCTGTGGCCGTCGGTTGTTGAAAACAACTTGACATGGTCCAACACACCAGAGTAGGTCTTATCTGGAGGGAAGAGAGGATATGAAACAGAGTTCACAGTGTGTTCCTGAGAATCAGAAATTCAAAAGAGAGAAATTTCCTTTACCGGACATCCCTGGCAGACAGGCCGAGAAGAGACGAGAAGACATGAGCAGTCAGTGTGGAGATGTAGACAACCTTCCTCTCCTGGAGATAAACATACAGAGACAGAGACGTGTAAGTAAACATAATTTCACGCTTCACCGTGAACTTTTGATCAGAATATTAACCTTTATGCAAATGAATTATGTAGTAAGTAGTTTTGACGGCTGAAGCACCTGAAAGAAATGTGTGCAGACTCGAGAGAGAGCTCCACGTGTTGAGAGATGTGTGAATGTTGCGTCTTACCTTTCTGAAAGTAAACTGCAGACTGGTTGTGTTGCCTGGCAGCGTCAGATACAGACCAGCAGCTTCGTTGCCACAGTAACACTGGTCACGACCATGGAGGGGTCCGGTTGAAATACCAGGTCTTCGAGGGAAAACAGCACAGTAGTATAACATTAATCACTGGACAGTTAAACACTAGACACACACAGACAGACATACACACACACACACACACACACACACTGACTTCTTTCAGTGATGATGAATTGTGCTCCCATGGTGGTTTTGAATGCAGGGTTTCCAGTGTCGCGTGATCACCATGTAGGTCCTGTGCACAAAAACACACACAAACACACACACAGATACAGATGATATTATCTAGAACTTCAAATGTTTTATTTTGCCAGTGTCGCTGTTCATTATCAACTAAACACTTGAGTTGTTGAGAATATTAGAGAAAATTAATATGTACCATATATGCACTGATTTTCTATTGCCACCCAAAGAGCTCAGTGGTTCATCCTTTATATACTCTCTGTTAAGAACTTGTACAGTACTTGAGCGCAGCACTTGCTCGAAGCTTAGGACCATTTCTGCCTTTGTTAGATCTTACTTTCCACTGCAGCTTGCCCTGATTGGGTTCCTTCTGCAATGGCTGCAGAAAGTGGTAATAAATCTAGACCTGTGTTTGTGTGTGTACCTATTTTAGGAACAGCTACAGAGGGTCGCAGGACTGGTTGGTAGGTATGAACATCAGGGTCAGGTCTCTGAAGGTGGAACCTGGTGGAGGAATCCATGAGGTTAGACTTACCCACAAAACCTGAACACAGTAGGACAAAATTCACATCAAACATTTTTTTCAAATGTTGTTGTTTCTCGTTACTCGTGTGGTGGCGGCTGTGTCTGCAGACCCCCCCCTCTCCTGTATTTGATGTGGACGGGACGTTCTGGCAGAGCGCAGGTGAAGCTCCGTGCAGCACGAGTAGGAAGGCTGCTAGCCCCGGTAGCCCCGATAGCCGCCACAAGTGCTAGCCCCGCTAGCTGTCCCGGAAGCTAGCGACGGGCGCTAGCACTCGCTAGCGGTGGCGGCTAGCACCCACTAGCTCGACGCTAACTTCCGCTAGTGGTGGCAGCTAGCGTTAGCCGCTAGCACCCCCGCGTTACGATTCGCATCGTGCTCGTACAGCTTCCCTGGTACCACAGTGGGAATGGTAAAGTTAGCAGGTCCTTTAGTTATTTAATTTTCCAACGGACGACGGCGTAAGAAACGGGGATCGATTTTATTAAGAGGAGCTACTGTGGAGAAAAGTCACCACCAAAACCCGCTCAGCAGTCTTCACTTGACCCCGGAAAGTTTCACCAGCTATCGCCAGGTAACTGGTGGATTCCTTCCCCGGCAGCAGAGTCTGACTGGGCGGGCCGAGTCAAAGTCTAGGGTTGTTCTTTAGTCCCAGTCTTCTTCTGGCTCTGGTGGCTCAAACATGGCTGTACATTACATTCATTTTCAGTGCAGTAGTTTGAACCTGAGGGCTGGACCTCTCCCACGATGCTTCAGCGAGCGGACACGCCCCCACCGTCCTGAGGCGAGAACACTGCTCATTTCTTAACAACTTTGAAGCAGTATTTTAAAACTTAGCGACTGCTTTAGTCCTTCAAATTTCAGAGGGTGGTTAATAATATGTTTTTCTGTGGTATTATAAATTCAAATACATATTTAGTTTTGCTTTATCCGGTCTCTAACATCAAGTGGGGGGTTAACACAGTGAGGAAGCGAATGTAAGACCACCGAGACACACGACTAACGATGACAGGAAACCAGAGCTTTTCAGTGGAAGAGCAGCGAACAAAAAAAGGTCAAAACAGAATACACAGAATACTACCATCTAATTTCAAACTATTAAAATATAGGGTAGAAAATCTCCCCCAATACTTATTTATTATTGATCTGTTGCATAAAAGACTTGGTTTGGAGGTCAAACTTTAAAAAAACAATGATTTTATAGCATGGTGAAGATAAGCCTAAGATGATGTTCAGATGTCTGAGGTTGAAATGCCACATAGATATTATCAAACTTACCTGGAGTAACGCAAAGGAGGAAAAGACACCATGATGCACCTGTGTGACCTCTCTTAACATTATAGACCAGAACAGAAAAAAGAGGGAGTCGACGAGATAGTCAAATAATGAGTATGCTGGTCAGAGGTGCAGCAGCGTCAGTTTGGCAGATCAGTGTGAAAGCTGCTCAACACCTACACATCAATGTAACACTCCTGCAGAGGGAGCGAAGGGCCACAGGAGGAGGGGCAGACCTCACGCCACTGATTCAATGTCATGACAGTTTAAACAAGTATAAGAAAATAGCTGAATCACATGCTCCACTTTATGTATGATCACTGCTTGGACAGGAAACAGTAACACAGCCATTGTGTTCTCAGGTGCTTCAACGGGTGATGGTGAAGGGCAAACTGGGACACATTAAACAGCTCTTCTTTGCTATGGATTGTTTTTAAAAATTTTAAGGCCTTAAAACATATTGCATGTACTGCAGGAAAGCTGTTATCAGTGATGAGGTCGCTGATGAGGCCCTGTCATAAACTGAACTCAGTGTGACAGCCAGTCGGTGTGAGCCGGTGTGATGACAGCCCGGGGCAACCTTTACTTGCTCCTTCCACCTTTTGCACAGGGTCGGGGGCAAGTGGGAAACAACAAGAACAATACTACCAACACTTAACGGGTTCCTATCACTTCACGACTTACAACAGTTTGTGTAGAAATCGTCTTCGGCTCTTGTTTGAAAAGCGGAAGTGGTGCCGTCAGCAGGCAATCGTGTTTGTTGTGAAACCGAGTTATCTTAGATTGAGACGCCTGTCCAGAAGCTGTTGACTGAAGAGAAAAATCTCAGATGAATCGGTTGGATTTTAGATATTATGACATTAGATGAGACACTCGGTTCGCACTTTGTTTCGGTACTGACATCGTGGCGGAACACAAGGGAGGGGAGCGGGACGGCTGTTGGGGAGGACGGAAGAAATAAACGGTGGCACCACCTCAAAGTCGGCTACCTCTTTCTGACCCGTGGATTAAAATAAACATTTTTCTGAAGAATGAGGGTATCATCCTGAAACCGGGGTAACTGTATAATTCGCGATATAGTTGTGTGTTTATATCACGAGGTTTCAGTTTTGTTACGGTTAACGTTAGCCGTTAATTAAGCAACGTTAGTCTGCGGCATGAAGCAGTGAGCTAAAGTTAGCCTGTGTGTGTGTGTGCGTGCGTGCGGGCGTGCGTGCGAGAGAGAGAGAGAGAGAGAGAGAGACAGGTAAGCATATTGCCTTTGTGTTATTTTCAGTAAAATGTGGCATCTAATGTTTGCAAATCATAAAATTCCTTATGATTTAAACTTTTAAGTAAACTGGATAGGTTTGGGTTTTTAACTGTTGGTCAAAATGAAATTGTGATTTTTCACAATTTCTATTAACGTATAGAGCAAGTTATTAATTGAGGAAAATAACGTGGAGATTTATCAATAATTAAAACAAGCATTAGCTGCAGTGCTAATCCACATTTCATTTTTTGCTTTTTATTTTTCTTTTTTAATTTTAATTCCCTGAATAAATTGGTCTTTATCATGGTGTTTCTATTCTGCTAACTTGACCCTGCTACATTTTTCAGATGATCTCCGTCATATTAGAAGAAGCACCTTTGCAGCCCAGAAGGTAAAGGACTATTTGTGATATCCCAGCTTCCCAAACACCAATGTTCACATTTCCAAAAAATATAAAATACAATTTATATCTTACCATCAATGTTTTCCTCTCAGGTGTTTCACAGGGCAGGTCCTCCACAGAGATGCTGGACATCGACCTGCTGGGCCTCCTCCATGAGGGGGTCTACAGAGAGGAGCAGTGCACTTTTAAAACCTCCCGCTGTCATTGGTTTTATGAGGACTGAGCCCTTCCTGAGGACTCAAACCTGTGTTGCACCATTTCTAGTGAGAAACCAACATTTTCACTCTTCTGCTGTGAGGTTGAAGAAGCGACTGCAGCCTGAACCTCCTCCCAGAGAGCTGGATCTGCTGCGCTATGACATGAAGGACTTGCGGAAGAGTCCGAAACCTGCCTTGTACCTCGGCTTTGCAGGGCTGATCCCCTTTGTGGCCCCCACTTTGCTCATGGCTGTGTCTGACCTCTATACCCAGAACTGGCCTTTGCACAGGTAGCCTATGGCGCCTCCATCGTGTCCTTCCTGGGTGGAGCTCGCTGGGGGTTTGCTCTTCCTGAGAGCAGCCCTGCCAAACCAGACTGGATAAACTTGGCCAACAGTGTCGTTCCTTCCCTGTTAGCCTGGGTTGCTATGGTGATGAGCGACAGCATCGTTCCTGCAGGAACCATGGTTATTATGGGTCTGGGAATCTCACTGCATTATGATCTGTCTCTGCTGCCCACTTACCCCAGCTGGTTCAAAGCTCTGCGCTCCATCCTGACCACTGTGGCATTTTTCTCTCTCGTTGGTACACTCGTAATGCAGGGACTCTACCCAGAAAAGAAGCTCTTTTCAGATTAAATACTATAAACATTTTTAAAACTGTAAAGCTGGACAATAGATCCTTGTATTTCATTAACTGTCTTTAATCAGAGTCCTGTCAGGTGGAAAGTAAAGAGTTGAATGTTTTAGATATCATGCTACAAACTGGCTTCTATAAAATCAACAAAGAAAAATGTATTTCATGTGTGTCCATCTTTCACAAACAAGTTCCAACGACATACTACTTTCTCTTTTCTTGTCTGCCACATCCAGGATTATATTAAAGCCTGTATGTGAAGTAAATGTGATGTCTGTAATTTTGAATCCTGCCACTCGGGGTCACCAAAGTCAAAGAACCTCAAATCTTAAAACAATTAAAAAAAAAAAAAACATGGGTACAATGGGTACATGAATATTAAGTAAATGCACTTGTACCTCATAGCAAATGTTCTCTTTTTTGACTAGTTTATCAAGTCAGTTACAAATTGATTTGATTGATTTGGACACCCAGAAGTGATCAGTATTGATTATAAAAAAGAAACATTTAACATTTTAAACCAGTAAATGTTTGTGGTTTAACTCATCAATTATAATTTGAAAATTTGGGTAAATTTATAATTTATTAGTTGTACAGCAAGATTATTTTTCCAGCTGGAAAGCATTCCTTTTCACTCAGTCTCTTTGACAGTGTAGTATTACAAATTAGCAGAGACACTCTCTGTCCTTTGACATGCTTAGGATCAGACAGCTAAAGTCAGGAGGAGTGACATCACAGGGGAAAAGGGTGTTACATAAGATCTGAACTGGAGTAATCTGTACTTAAAGCCTCAGGGTCAAATGCACACCATCCAATGGCACAGCATACAGAGCTCCAGCGAAGGCTCATGCTCACTTTAGAATAGAAGGTTTACAACTCATTAAAACACATTTCAAGCTTTAAGTAAAGGTGCTCAAATCTTATTGTCTGTGTATTCAAATGTTTTTATTACTGTAAACACCAGCGTCTAAAGAACCAAATATAGGAAAGAAAGGCAAGAATAGGGAGGGGTGGGAAGTCCACAAACAACTGAGAGAAATCCAATAAGGCACATTACTCCCCTGTTCACCAACCTCACTGAAAAGGTGCCATTACAGAGACAAGGTCTTAGTGGAACCAACAATACAAGTGAAATCCATTCTCAAAGGATAATACCTGTGTAAATACATTATTGCACTTCAGAGGTTTCCTCAGATTCCTTGTACATCGTTCAGGGGAGCTGTATGAATCTGGAACAGAGTCTGGAACTACATGAACAATGGGACTCATCAACTTTTGACTACTTTTGATAATCAGAGAGAGGAGACAGCATAATGACCTTACTCCACTCCAGCAGGTGATAGATTGGATTTCCCATCAGAATCAAGACTGATACAATAAGGTGCTTTTTGGTCAAATATTAGAGATACAATGTGAAACATTATGGTGAAGTGACATCAACAGGACCCAAACTTAAAATGATTTATATAAAAATATTGATATTTACTACTCAAAGCAACGTTTAAACCAAACAAAGATGTCTTTGAAATCAAAAACATAACCTCATCAAGTGTTTGTGTTTTCAAAAAGTCTTGATATTCACTTCTTTGGTTGATTATATGAAAAGTCAGTTGACCCAAACTCTCGCCTGAGATGCACAGTGCATTATAAACACAGCCTGGACAAACTCCATTCAGATGGAAACACTGTAGGAGTTTCATTTACTATCATCAGTGCTGCAGGATTTTTCTAAACAGCTTTTTTTTGTGGCGGCTCTTCAGGCCTGCAGTCACTTTAAAACTTCTACAGTGGCTCCATCTGCAGCTGCTGGGTCCAGATGTTGGTGAACTACGGGTAAATGAGTTCTTTACATGACAGTTTTCCTCATATGTAAGTAGGGAAGTGTTTTTAGAAATATGACACCATTTTACACTCTTGGTAGTCACAGACGACTCTGCTGCCTACTTCTGAATCCCAAGGCCAGACCGCATGTACTCATACACCACGTAGCTGATGCTGACGGCCGGTATGACCTTCATGAAATTGGGCAGGATGCCACGGTAAAGTCCAAAGAATCCTTCCTTTTCCAGAATCTCTTCACCATCAGGTTCATGGGCAGCTGCTCCGAGCCCTCCACCGAAGCTGAGAGAGAGAGAAAGAGAGAGTCAGATGATAAAACTTCTGGATGGTGTTTGTTTATCACTATAAAAACTAAAGAGGAAGCCTTTCAGATGTGAGGTGAAACATCTGCACCTATGAGCTTATCTATGATTTTAAACCATTAGTTACTAAGATGAAATGCTTATACAGTATGACTCTGTGACTCCTTAATTCCTTGTTATTATCTGGATTAAACTGTGGCTGTCTTTTAAATTGTCGTACCTTGTGCCTGCATCCTGGTGCGGATCAGAGCCAGGGGGTAGCTGGCTAACTGGCCACATGTGCTGGACATGGTGCCACAGCCGAGCAGCACCAGAACACCTGGGTTCGCTGTGTCTTTGGCGTAGTGGGACAACCAGAGGTTCTTCAAGCTCTGAGGATGGGTACACAGTTATGTTGTGTGTGAGAAGACAGATGTGTATCAAAGCAGATGTTTGTATCATTCAGCACCACACACACCTCGTATACAGCCAGATCTATGCCAGCGTAGGGAATGATGCCCAGAATATTGGGAATGTAGCCCTTGTAAAACGCCTTTACTCCCTCCTTCTTCAGGATTTTCTTGGCACAGTCAAACATTCCTGAGTACTGTCCAGTCTTCCTCAGAGTCAGACGGGTTTTCATCACCTGAATAGACAAAAATATCATCTTAATATTCCTCACCAGGCACCAGATTCTTCTAATGCAAACAACAAACATCTGTATCATTTCTCAACTTACAAACTTATTTAAGCTGAATAATTGTATCACAAGTCATCAAGGACTATTAAAGTCAACTGAGCAGAAAAATAGAAATATATAATTATTTTAAATAAGGCCTCTTTTAGCTAATACTCAACTGTCAGTATGTGTCCTCAGATATATATTAGTACCCCATGAATACACTGACACACAAAAACCTCCATGTTTCTCTGCTGTTAAAGCTCCGTGTCCACTCACCTCCATGGGATAGATGGCAGTTTGCGCCGTGGCTCCAGCCAGTGACCCAGCCATGAACCTCTCATGGGTCTTGACCTTCCCTGGCTCACTAGACAGCAGCTTCTTATACTGTTGATACACAGTGGACACAGGTGTGTGAGGCATAAACACTCAGTCAGAGTCTAATCCAGTCGACCAGAAAAGACTGGTAATGTCCTATAGACAGACCTCAGGTGTGTCCTGCCATCAGTGACAGTGAAATGAATTTACCTGCTCATATGCCATAAACTTGATGGCCGTCTCGGGGGCGATCTTCAGGACATTAATACCATTTCCTCTCCACAGGGACGCCACACCTCCTTCTTTTAACATCTGTTTGAAACCACCGACCAGGCTGATTTTGTTGCTCTTCGACGCATGTACCTGTAAATAAACAGGAAAGACATGAAACTGAATGCCATAGCTTTCCAGGGAGAAATGGATACTGGAATGGTTTTGCTCCTTCCTTTCCCAAAGTAGATCAGCAGACTACATAATTTATACTGTAAACAACCAATAGAAAGGAAAGGTCATATCACACACCTGCATGAAGACCTTCATCCTGTCCAGCGGGGCGGTTCCTGTACGGGACACAGCACCTGCCATGGCTCCTGCTGTCAGCTGCTTCCACCACAAACCGGTGGTCTTCTCCTCCTCTGTGAACTCATCTGGGATGGTGAGGCTGTCACCAATGTCCAGCACCTACACACAGCAACATTACACAATTAAATACATAGTCAAGGATATTCAGTTGATACAGATACAGGGCACCACACCCCGATAAACACCAATATCAATCCCACAGTAAAAATGGACACCAAAGCATACACTTACCTCTTTAGCTAATGTCATCTCTGTACACTGTCTGAACCATCTGTTACCCTATTTTTTAGTATTCTTTAACCTGTTGAACTTTGTGTGCTTATTTATATGAAAGCACCAAGAGTAACGAAAAACCTTGTTTTAGCACAAAAAAGCAGACTCTGTTTTTAAAATGTGTTTAAGTGTTCATTCTGGCAACTTGTCCTTATTTACTGTTTTGATTAAAATATGCCTATAACCTATTCGTCAACTTTTCTCTTTTACTTTCAGTTTTTATTTGAAGCTACAGCTACAGCTGTCGCCATCTTGGCGCGCAGTTACCATGGTTACAGTACTCCACAGAAGGCTCACCTCGGTCAATCCCGTTAGCATTTCAAAACCGCTTTCACTGGTGCTAATGCTCATGCTAGCCTAGCATCTACTACTACTCTCTAAACCGTCTTTGCTAGCATCACTGTGGCTACCTGTGCGGCTCCCGCCTAAAATCTTTGCCTATACTCGAGAGGAGGCTCTATATTTGTAAATACCGTGGTGTAGTTAACATTCAGACTACGTTGCCAAAGAGACGTGAAGCTAATGCAATAGCTATATTAGCTAACCTTTTTTTTTTTTAAATGTGGGTGTGTATATATTTATAGTTTTTTTCCCTAGACTTTCCCTCTTGTCTAATTCCCAGTTGATTTGGGATGCAGTTTCCTATTAGGTTTATTTATGTGTATCCACACCTGTGTTTGGATGAATGCATATATGTACATATTTTTGTATAGATACTATTAAATTCATTTTTTTGTGTGTGTGTGTGTGTGTGACACATTTGTTTAGATGCCTATGCCTGTGTTTTTGGTGTTTTAGAACAACAGTTGTCTCTGTAACATGAAACAAGTTCAGACTGAAAAATGTGTGAACAAATCCTCTCATGATATACACATCATATAGACACAGGGGTGGGTGACCTAAGTTGATTTTCATGGCCATTTGAGCGAAAGACAACAAAATAGAGAGTGGTGGGGCAAAATATTGACGAGCACCTCGTACATCAGTCCAACCCAATAGCTACACCTGCATAAGGCTGAACACCTTTCTGCTGCAACACAACTAAAAATTCAAAGTCAATGTTAATGTCTAACACATATTTTTGTCCCAAAATTTGCTTTTGAACTTACTCCAATACACACACAGTATTCATGTTCAGTTATAATTGGCCGATACATTGATCCCACAGCTTTATTGTAAAGACACTTTGTCTGAATTAATGACCAGGTGGAAAATCACACTAAAGAAGTCAACACACAAACCTACCATGTCCACCTCCACCTCATAGATCGCCCCATCATCTTCAAAGTCGATGAAAAACCAGTTTTTCTGGTGTTGCTGCTGCTGCTGAGGTTGCAGCAGAGCCATGGCCATCTCACGCCTCAGGTAAAGCTGATCCAGTCCTATATGGTCCCGGTAACGGACAGTACCCCTCTAAACTGATCTGGATCCTTTAAACGATTCTGATCAGGTGCCTGGTGAGGTGCAGGGGGTCTGCAGCTCTAATCCAGCCTGAGGTGGGAAACTCTAACCATCGGTGTGAACCCTGGAGGCTATAGGAAGCTCTCACTGCCATAGATGTTACCAACCACTGTTGCGGTCTCACCGATGCCTCATCTAACCCTCTGTCTCTCTCTCTCTCATTCTCTCTCGTCTTTTTTCCTGTTCTCGACTCGCTTCCTCTCGCGTCAACCTATCCCAATCCCACTGACGAGCTAATCCCCCCCACAGGTCAGACTGAAATTAGCTTATCTCTGCTAAGCTTAGCAGCCACAGGTTTATTTAACCTCTGAGGTTGTGCCAGTGAACAGAGGCAGCAAACGTCAGAGATTAGCCATTGACTGGAACTGGCATGCAACAATTGTAAATGTCACAGCATATTGATTCCATATAGCCAATGATCCACACTTGAAAATACATCCTAACATGGTCACAGATGCTGTCACTACTGTGTCAAAGGTCATGAAAAAAAAATCAAGTTAAGCTTCTTCTGCAGCTCTATTTCATCACAGTAGAAACTTGGTCATATTCAGAGGATACAAGCTCATCGTGCTCTCTCTCTCTCTCTCCACCTCTCTCTTCCTTTTCTCACCTCTCCCTTGGAAATGAATGAACATAATCTGTTGACGCAGAGGTGCTGATCAGCTGCCAAAGATCTCGGGCCAAATCCTCTATCAGCTGACAACTCTCTTTCACAACTTTCCCTTTTAGTGCTGGACTGGATCTTAAAGTGAGGCCTGAGACACACAAAGGACACTGAAGGCACAGGTTGAGTGGTTTAACCACCTCACCTCCGCATTGGCATCTTCGACCTGTTTGGATTAATTTTGGCTCCCGGGCTAAACTGACTTGTTTGTTCTTGGCTGTACTCACACCTATTCACTGAAGATTGTGGAACATGATACCTTTTCAACTGCAGAAACAAAACAAATACCTACTCACCTGCACGATACCACTCATGGCAACATGATCAAGACAAAAGGAGATATTAACAGGAAGTCTCTCTGTCAATCAAACTTCCATTGGAAAGAGAATAATTTTGCAATATTTCGAGTTGTATCGTGATTTTTTTGCCTCCATCTTTGATTTTAAGTGGACATTATTGTTTCTCTGTGTTTTATGGCTTGTTATGAAGATACTGCGTCATGCACGCCTCTTACCGTGGAGTGTTTCCAGTAGAAGATGATTTCCTGCAGGTTGGTGGCAGGGTTAAACAGGAAGTGCTCCCTCCATTCATTCCAATCCACAGACATGGTGCCGTCCATGTCGATACTGTAGAACAAAGATAAACAGTTGGACATTTTACATATGGTTTAAGCTTTAGACTGGCTGATAAACAGAGACACATTCATCTAACATGTTGTTTTATTTGAATATCTGAAGGACCAATTACGTCACACTCAGATGAGCTGAAACAGGTTCAGGTTTATCTTTTTATATTAGATAACTGTAGAGTAGAGCTGACAAGAGAGGACACACTTACAACAAAGTTTCTTTGTTAACTTCAATCTGAGATGTTGTAATTGTGGTTTCACCCTAAACCGTGAGGTCATCAGGACACATTTTCTCATTAAATACATCGAATCATAAACAAACTGAGAGTTGCAATTGACTGAAACTTCAGTCCACAGTTCAGAGTCTGCAGGATGAATGTAAAGCACAAGGAAAGTACAAACAGGCATTAATTAATGTTTTAGAAAACTGAGATAAAAGTGAGTTTATCTTTAAGTTTGTATGCTCCAGCTCATACCGAATACCTCTCTGCTAAAGGACACACATAACCTCCCTTTTTACACCACTTATGTTGCTCCTTTGCTTCTGCTCATTCATTCATTCAAATGGAGAGAGAGAGAGAGATTTGCCTAATGCCAACAGAGCATGGTGAGAGAGCATGCAAACAGGATAGGAGACAAAACTATGTGATGTATCACTATTAATTAGAGTGACTTTGTCAGTATTTGCAGTATTTATATATGAGAGTTTGCACATTTCCTGTCTGGCATTAATCCTGTGACATACACATCACTGAATCGTCTGCACATTAACAAACTGTCTCCAGCTCAGTCACACTTCTTTATCATGCACCATGTACACACTGAACCAGTTATCAGTCCCTCACACTGGTCACCACCTTTTACATCATGAGCCCCAAACTGCTTTCTTTCACTTTTGGAGCTTTAGTTCTGCTATGATCCACAACAGATGCGAACATTTGAACAAACCTGGAGTTAATATGTTTTACCTCAAAAAAAAAAAACAAACAGAAATACCTTTTAAGGATCTTTTCTGCATCCTCCTTGGTGATTTCTATTCCCAGATCAGCAAGCGACTGCTTGATCTCCATGAAGTCTATTCGACCTGTTGAAAAAATAACAACACAGCAGCAGCTCCAGGTCAAGATTCAACATTAATTCAAAGACAATATGTGCTGTGGTTAAAGTCATAAAAACTGGTGTTTGCCAGAAAACGAAATGACATCATACCATCCTTGTTTTTGTCCAAGCTCTTGAAGGTCAGCCGTAATTTCTTCTCATGCTCCTTCAGATACTTGGTGAACTCATTAAAGTCGATACTGTCATCATTGTCTTGGTCTGCAGAGGACACGATTTTCTGGAGAAGAGAAGAAGAACACTAACAGTCAAGTTTCTTCATGTGATATAGTATATACATCTGTCGGCTGCTGCGTGTCCCGACCTGCTCACTGAGTGAAGGTAGAGGTTTGAATTCATCTGTGCCATGAGGCCAGTCTGCCATGTAATCCTCAAACAGCAGCTGCTCTGCTCTGCCAGTTGGTGGCAAAATAACAGAGAGAGACGCTTCCTCACTTCATCTGAACCCACTTCCTGTGTGGGCTCCATGACTTGGCCTAATTATGCTGCTGTCCTCTGACTTATTTCTACTTTACTTTATAGACTTATCTCTAACTTCTGGTCTGTCGATAAAGATTGTTTGTTGACCTGGGATGATCCCAGATGAAGAAAGATTCAGGATCAGTCATTCAAGAGACAAGCTGAAACATAAATCTTTGTCACTATTGAACTGTTTCACAACATTCATTAGGCAATCAGGTGATCGTTATTATAATGCCACCTGTGCATGTAGACTACCTCCCTGTCATATCACTGTGTCATAAATGCGTGGACAGGGAGAGCTCCTGTTTTATTGCACTGGTCACATGCAGCAGTGACCTCCTCTTCCTCTACTACACAGGTAACACACTCAGTAATGAGTGTGAGGAATGCAAGATTATTTGATTAGTAAAGGTGGGACCATCCATTTAAAGTCACAGCCCATAATAAAAAAAGTTTACCTGCACATAACGGTTTGACCTTTAATACAGTTTGAGAAAATCTGGCACACCTTTTTTTTTTTTTTTTTAATCTCCCACTCGGCGCTGAACCAACCAGAGCCTACTGTTATTTTATTTTGTAAGAGAAACCAGATCACTGTGATGTGTCCATGCTCCAGGTGATTTATTATCATGGGTTAAAAAAGAGACAAGTCTGAGGAAATGTGACTAAAACGCAGGAAGACACGTGATCATGGACTTGGTCAGTGTTTCTGTTTAAATGCTTTTATTTCTTTTCTATTTGCCTTATTAACAGGAAATTGAGGGGAGCTTCTACGAAAACAAAACATCAAGTGAAACAACATGTGTGAAAATATAAGACGTGTCAATATGAAAATATTAAAATAACTGCCAGAACAAATACTCCAGTAGTCGTCTTTTATTTGCTTAACGTAAGAAAACAGGAAGTAACACTCCTGGTTGCACACTGACCACAGCCTCATCAGTCAGTTTGGCACTGAAGACTCTTGCCGGTGCAGTTCGGGCTTAAGTGCCTTGCTCGAGGGCACAGCTCTTAAAAAGACATAAATTAAAGATTTTACTCCATCAGGGAAAATTCCCAAACTGATATAACAAGCTTGACGTGTTCAAATGAAGACCATGTGATACAGTGGAAAAGCTCCAGGGCAGATACTAGATGGACTCATGTATGTTTTCAATCTCATTCACAAACTTTGGACCATAAAATCTACATTTCCATGACAACCATGGAAAAGATATGAAGGTTATGTAATGTTAAAGAATCTCATATCTTATAGTGGTCTTTGGTTGTCTGAACTAATGACTCAGCTTTTTACAGGAAACCATATTTAGACTAACTCAATGTGAGTGGACAGTGTTTAGAACAACAAGGTTACTGTTGTTCAACTACTAGAAATAGAAAGAGTGGGTAAAAGTACTGAGGCCTGTGATCAGGAGTTGGAGCTGACACTGAGGAACCAGCCTGTCCACTTCATCCAGGAATGCAGTGTTACACTAAGTATTTATGTCAACTGTCTTTCTCCCTGCAGGCTTTAATGTCAACTCTTTCTCCACATCTATGTGTGTGTATGTATGTATGTGTGTGTGTGTGTGTGCCTCCTACCTGAGCGGCTCCTTTCTGGGTTTTGATGCCCATGGCAGCCAGGCCCGCCTTCAGCTCGGCCACATCCACCTTCCCATCCTTGTTGGTGTCCAGCCGGGCGAACAGATCCTCGTACACTTTCGACGCATCTCCTGCACACTGGCAGTCCGTAAAAAACAGCTTCCTTACGACCTGATACATGGTTGAAGGGAAATCTACGTAGGCCTCCACAGATCCTCTCACACACACATTCACACAAGTTGGGACACTGGGCTGCACACACACACTCACTCACACTCACTCACTCACATACACACAAACCAATTCCTGCGGCTGGCACTTCTGGTTTCAAGCAGTTGGACAGTCCCCGGTTTGTTTGAAAGCGATTTCCGCAGTGCAAGTTAGGAAAGAAACGGTAGAGAAGTCCGGTGTTGGGTGTAATCCGGTAAATAAGCGATAAAATGTAGGTTTCCAAGGCGCTGGTGGCGGATGAGGTAGGTTGGTAGCCCCGAGAAAAAGGGTGGAGAGACTTGGTTCAGCCTGCCTGAGAAGACCTCCTCTTTTACTGCGCGCGCGCACACACACACACACACACACACACACACACACACACACACACACACACTGGGGAGACACACCCTTCCACACACGGATCTGTTAGTATTGTTTCATAGCACGATAATAAGAGAGACTTTTATTTTGAAATTTCCTTTTTTCATGCATTGATTGAAGCTTTAACTTTCTGCCTTTTTTTTTTTGTTTAACTTGTTGTTATGGTGTTATGACAACACGCGCACGCGCGAACACACACACACTCACGCACGGGTAGGCTATACACGGATAGGCTTCCGATCATGTATCCATATGTAGTATAATCCGTGCTCCCGTAGTGGGCTCCACGGTACGAAGTTAATGTGAGTAATCTGTTTTTGTTTCAGTGAGTCATGCCCGCAGGAATCTGGCAGCGGGTCCAAACAAAGCATGTCCCCAGAAGGTTTTAATTGGAGGGGGGGCTTTACTTTGAAGGAGAGAGATACAGAGAGGTGGATCTATTAAGTTATGAGCAAGGTTGATCTCTACAACCCGTATTTTTCCGTGAATCATTGTTAAAAAACATTGTTAAGTTTCAAAATGCAAAAATACTTATGCATACACATCTTCTTCTTCTTGTTATTATATTATTATTATTATTATTATTATTATTATTATTAATAATATTATTTCTTATCTTGACAGTGCGGCGAGTGTCCGTGTCAGGAAAAGGAGTAGATAAATAACATGTGGCAGATTGCTTTGAAATAATAATAAAAAACAAACAAACACAATTTAAAATGTGTAAAATATTTTGCCTTCAAAAAGTGCATCTCAGAGCAGTGGCTGCATTTGACCACAAGGTGGTGACAAATGTTGCGTGACAGCAGCTGGTTTCACTTTGTTGTTATTATCTAGCCATCAGTGCTGCAGTTGTCATGACTGGCCGTCAGGGGGCGATAGACGGAGGAGGCGGGTTTCTGTCAAGGTAACGACTGACATCACAGAACATCCGTTAGATTAATGCTTTCTTCAAAATAAAAGCACAGAAATCTATGATTTAGAAAAATGGCAATCTTTACGTGATTTCCGAACTTTTTTTTTTGTCATGTTGTGACTGAAACATCTCTGTTGCTCAAACCTGCATCACTTGGAAGATGAAAAATATCTGACTTAGAAATGTTGTACAAGGAGGTCTTTCAGCATAATAACACTGGAGCTGAGGTGATTTATAGGTCTCTTGAGTCTTAATGAGGTTTCATAAATTATTTGAAAATCTCACACAGGAAGTAGCTGTCCTTCCTCGCTTCAGGCAACGTGACCGTTGTCAGCAGCAGCTTCACCATCCTCCCACAACACAACACAACACTACACTGTATCTGTGCCACAACACAATGGGGCTGTAATGTCAGCGACGGGCGAGATTGGAGCATCTTCTCTACACTACTGAGCCTGTGTATGGATTTAATGATGATGAAGAAGAAGAAATTCAAGTTCAAGGTGGATTTCCAGCTGGACGAGCTCTCGTCGGTCCCCTTTGTCAACGGTGTCCTCTTCTGTAAAGTCAGGCTGCTGGACGGCGGCTTCTCCGAGGAGTCGTCACGGTGAGCAGCTTTGGGTTTTAACACCGGTTTATATAAAAACCAGCAGGAGCTGTGTGAGTTACCCAACCATTAGCTTGAGCCCGATAAACCACGTCTGCTGCTAACAACCCCAGAAGACGACACCATTAACCTAACGTTACCCCGCTAACGTATGTCAGTTGTCTGACACTAACGGTTCTTTTTTTTTTTAGTTACTCAAAACCAACGCCACCGTCCAGTCGAAGCTATTTTAACCGAGCGGAGAGACGCTGAATGTAATAAACTACACGTTAACATCGACTGAAAAACGACCGTTAATCAGTCGTGTTCGAGTCAACGGCTGGTCGCGTCTCACGAGCGAACTTCCTCGCGGGGTTGTGGAATTGATTGATTGATTTGACACGTAGCTGCTATGAAGCTAAACGTAACTCAGTCCTCATCCCCGGGGTTGTCTTGTCTTGTCTCCCCTGTCTGATCCCGAGGTTATCATGGATGGAAGTAGATGGACGGACAGTGTTTTTGGTTCGTCAACCTGTTATTGATTAGAAGTGATCAGGTCATGTCACAGTCAGTGCGTATAGACAGTGCATAACCTTAAAAGTAACTTACAGTAGCACAAGATGGATGAATGAATGAGAAGCTGCAGCTGGCGATCGTAGTCTTTATCGATCAGGTTCAAGTAGTTGTCTTGCATATAGAAGATTGATAAA
Source organism: Caranx melampygus (assembly GCA_019059645.1). Lineage (NCBI taxonomy): Eukaryota > Metazoa > Chordata > Actinopteri > Carangiformes > Carangidae > Caranx > Caranx melampygus. Next base: position 17,825 of record JAFELL010000618.1, read on the forward strand.
TACATAAGCATGTGCATTATAACTTCCCACTGACCAAGGCTGAATATCCTCAACACTGTGTTTGATAAGGTCAAGTATCAGCCTTGAAAAGCAGGAAAAAGCTAATATTTTATCCAGTTTTCAGAACAGGAGCAGACAGACCATGTCCTTGTCTTATTATCAATAAAGCAAGGCATACATTTATGGTCCTAGGCTTTGTAAAGCTAATGCTAATGTGTAATTATACGCTTAATGTTGTAATGTGATGGTTCTCCCTTATATTTCATGGCGTCCAGTTTCTCATCACTTTGCAAAAAGATGGCAGGCGGTATGGACAGGATGCACCTGAAGGGGCCCATGGGGGTTGTGTCAAACAGGAAAGATCTGTGGTAGGTCACAAACTGCAGGCGGTTAATGACAAGAGAGAAATCACCTATATAATTATTCAGTGTCACCCCTGGGGGGCTACAGCAGTGTTGTAATGATGCTATTACTGCTGTCAAGCGGAGACAAAGACAGTCCTCTCTGCTCTGTAACCTGTTTGGACTCAGATATGAGACCAGCGTCTCACACAAAGGGCAAAAGGGGAAAGCATTGTTTTGGAAGGAGGTTGCAGGGATTAGATGGCTTCACCCCGATGATATAACAAGCCCTGTGATTGGTACAGTAAGTAGCTCCTATAAAATGGCTAAACAGAAAGGCCCAGTGTGTGCTGGATGCATCCGAGGTCGTGGCATTTTCTGTGAGCAGCCTCTGCAGCTACATCAAATCAAGGCAGATTATAAAAGGTGCTTTTAATCCCATAACGCAGACAGCGAAGTTCAGACTGTCATAAAAACATCCTGTGCTGCCTCTGTCGTGCTTCACACTCGAGTCTGGGTTTTTTTTTTATGAAGATGTGATTGTAAGTGTGGGAGAGGTTGAATCACAGCTTGATTAGTTAGACTCCCCGCACTAGATTTCCTCTGACACCATTTGAGTCATCCCAGCTGTGAGCGCGAGGGAAGTGGAGATTGTTGTTTTATTAGCTTTTTTTTCCCCTTTGGTGTGGCTCATCAGGGCTGTGCCATTGTTTCAGCCCCAGACACGTTTTTCTTGTTATATAAGTTTACTTCTTCTTGTTTCATTGCAGCCTCGGCCCTGAACTCAGATTCACAGATTTCTCAGCTTTGTAGTGACACTTGATGTGTGAAGCGTGACCGCTGCCTTTTAAAAGGAGAACCTTAACAAGATATGTGACCCACGTAGAGAGATGAGAGTGACGAGCGCTGCTTGTGCCTTAAAACTAGACTTACTCATGCTCACTAATGGGATTTTGCTGTGCTGAGAGCTGCTGCGAGCTACAGTCAGTGTAATCAAGCCCGAATTCCTGAAGCACACCGTGTCCAGCTGGCTGGGAGTTCCCTCTCCAACTTTTCTCAGCCCCCGGGATGAAGTCAGTGTTTGCAAAACTACAGTCACAGGTCTGCTGCTTTTTTATTTTCTCGGTCAGTCTCAGCCGTCTCAACAGCCTCCCTGGATCCTGCTGAAGTCTTATGTCCTCGCACTGTCTTCTGCATGTATCCATCAGTCTTTTGTCACGACATCAGATGAGATTTGCTCGTCTTGTATTGAAATCCGATCACAGTCGATCAAAATGAATGACGTGTGGGCCGTCTCAACAGAAGGGAGACGGTTAGGTGAGTGGGAGAGAAGACGATGTCGGTGAAAGGGAGGCCATCTGGGCCATCGTAATGCTGCCCACGCACATCTCTCTCTCTCTCTGTCTCTCTCTCTGTCTTTCACTTCATCACGTCCTTCACTACATCTCACAGTCATTTTAACTCCTGGCATCCAGAGGGTGTGTGTTTGTCAATTCCCACTAATGCTGACAGGCACCACACCCACCGCTGTAACCTCTGGATCAGCCAGTTCAATAAATCATGTAGGTGAAAATGGGACCGGAGTTAATTAGATCATTTCTGAAGTGGAGTCTAAGGATGAGCACACGAGCTCGTGTTGGCAGTTTGAATCCACCGTCTTAAAGCAGAGAGGAGACACGAGGACTGTTAATCCACTGGTCATTCAACTCATTGTTATGTAATAGTGATATTACATGAAACGACATTGTGTGTGGTAGTGAAGCGAGTGGTGCTGCACGTGTTAGACTGCATCGCCACTTTAAACAATACTTGAATACAATACTTTTTTGTTCTGGGACACATACGAAGCATTTCTTTCAACAAGCAGCTTGTAAGAACGTGAACCTTTCTCTGAGTCTCTACGGAGGCTTTTCAGGCACAAGCTAAAGGTTTTGAAGTTTGACGGCAGATTTTAGTGTTTGTCCACGTGAATGTCTTCTTATATATCGTCAGAATATGATCTGTTACACACGTATGGTGCAAACAATGTACAACATGTTTTAGCTTTTATCGCACACTTGGCCAGATTGACGTGATTATATCTCGAAGGACTAAACTTCCTTTCTCATTATCAGCACACGATGCATTATGATTCTGATACTGTTCCAGTAATTGATCTGTGGTTATAGCGAGAGTTTTTCAAACCGCTAACGGAAATGAACCAGTTTTCAGATGTACAGTAAAATGCTTTAATGACTGAGGTCCATGCAGAATGAAATCCCAGTGTTATTAGTGTTTATTACTGTTTTCTATCTGTATTTGTCTCAAAGTGTGTGATGTCCATATAATCTGACCTGAGTGACGTGTTTGTGATTTCTCTCACAGGGAGCCGGTGCAGGCCAATTGTGTTCGATGGAGGAAGCAGTTCTCCTTCCCCTGTAAGATGAGTGCCAACGCAGGGACAGGTGTGCTGGACCCCTGTGTGTGTCGAGTGTCTGTCAGAAAGGTACAGTATGTGAGCGCTGAGCTCCACCAGTGAATGTGGACAGACAATATCACGTATGAGATGCAGTGAGCAAAGTTAAATCTACTGACCGACTAAGGCTCCAGTGGCAAAGTGGAGAATGAAACCTGAGCTCTAAAACTGCAGTCAGCAAGCACAGCATTGTGAGGAAAACAGACTCATCAATGTGAAATCCTCTCCCTCGTACCCTTCGCTTCTCGTAGTTTGTCCTTTACGTCCTGTAACAGATGAAAACAACAGTAAGACACAGAAACAAAAGAGTCTGAGCAGGTCTTCCTGGTGAATGCATATCGTTTGTCCACATTGTCTCTGCAAAATGTCTCTGGGTCCAAATGAGTCAGAGTCTGTGTAGATTCATGTCCACATCCAGACACCTGCATGTCAACCTCAGGGAACAGGGAGCACATGCACAAGCCTCTTTTCCACCTTTTAAATGGACACAGACATGCTATGAATCATCCTTTTGTCACATCAGCGCAGCGCTCAACCTTGGTGATTTACAGCCCTCACACTATTCATGTCGTCAAACACCCTCACTGTTACGTGTCAGTCATCACCTAGATTTAAAAAACACCTTAACAAAGTGTTTTACGTCACATCTATCATCTTATTCCTCATCATTTCAACCACCTGCCTGCATGAGATTCTATGTTCTCATCACTTTTTATTCATGCGGCGCCATAAAGTTTATTATCTTTATGATTTAATGAAGCTTTAAGATTCTGTGTTTAATATTTATCTTTCTCCTCTGCAGGAGCTGAAGGGCGGGAAGGCATACGCAAAGGTAACACGCTCACATACTTGTGCTTTCCAACCCCCATACCCGAACCCTCACCTACATTTACAGTCATCATCCATATTGATGCAGTTAGCCTTGTGAGCCCATAGCAAACAGATGGCCCTCGCCGCCCGCAGGTCGGCTCGTTATCTCATGTGTTCTCCCTCTTTCACTGTTTGCAAGATATTGTGTGTATAGTTGTTATATTTCCCCCCAAATCTGAAAACTGCTGAATGTTTCTCCAGCTTGTCGTGACATTTCCAAAGATGTGTCAACATTGCTGAGTTTCAAAGTTTCTCTCACTTTGAGTTGTGTCGTTTCACGTCTCTCGACTGTCACGTTGTTGACTTAGCAAACAAAGATCAAGTCTCCTGAGAGAAAACAAAGTTCACTTCATGTCACTCTTTCTCCTTCAGCTTGGTTTTGCAGATCTGAATTTAGCAGAGTTTGCCGGCTCAGGGAATACAACCCGCAGATGTCTGCTGGAGGGCTATGATACCAAAAATACACGTCAGGATAACTCCATTCTCAAGGTAACACTGAGGCGCCGCCAGGAAAGCACCTGATTCGCCTTCTCCGGGAGAAAACCCCACTGTTTTGAGTATAACCATGGCATTTTTCTCGACCAGCAAGGGGGCAGGGAAAAGGTTTTTGCATAAACATCTACCATGTCCGCACTAGTGGCCAGGTGCCCATGTAGCCCATTTGACTGTAGCCAGAGGTAAAAACAGCTGAAGAAGAGCAGCGTCATCTGTGGAAAATAACTGGAAGACATTGAATCATGTGACAAACTCCCTGCAGGGACAAATACAGCCAAAAATCCTCATGTGATATTCTCTATTATTCAGTGGATTAATGCACAGTTTCCTATGGCTTTTGTCGTATTAAACATGAGTCTTCTTCTTGTCACAGGTTATCATCAGTACACATCTCATGTCAGGAGATCCTTGTTTTAAAACGTAAGTGAAAGTCACATTTTTCTGCCTTTTTCATATACAGTGATGAATCTGGTGTCGTCTGCAAGCTGACACTGTTTTCGCTCAGTCAGGGTCGGTGTCATTTGTCAGACTTGTTGTTGTGTTAGTTGAAATTCTTGGACGACAGCGAACCTCTCCAAATGTGGACATGTCTGCTGCCTCTGAGAAACCAGATTACTTTATGTTACTCTGTCTTTAAAACAAATCTTTGTTTGAGGGTTCATGTAAATCAAACAATAATGGATTAAGCAAGTGACGGTTAGATAATGAGATGATAATTCAGAAAGAACCAGTTCCTCTAATAAAATAACCGCTGCTTTATTCATAGGCAACATTTGACCTAAAAATTATTCAGTAATCTGTATCTGTGTCAAAAGCTGAACGCTCCTTCGCTTGCCATTTCCTAGTTTTTGTCTTCATCGCTTGGCTTCGCCTTTTCTCTTATTGATTTTAGTAACTGACACACTGAAAGACAAGAAGCGTCATTGTCTTTCCTCTGTCCTCAGGCCTCCCTCCACAGCCACAGTGATCGGGATCCAGGGCGACGGAGAGAGCCTGCTGGAGGAGAGGAGAGGAGGAGACTCACAGAAAGGCTGCTCTGGTGAGACTGGCCTCACCACATTACACTGCTCTGCTCTGCTCTGCTCTGCTTAGTCATGCCATTTGCTTTTCCAAACATTTACAGAGACCTGGTTAAAGAGCACTCCTGCTGATCCCTGGTAGATTTACTCTGAAATAAAAGATGAATTTCCACCAACTCGCTGGAAGCCTTAAAAAAACTTCTCCCCACCACCATACGTTAAAGACACCTTCTTTATACACAGTGTATGTGTGACAAGGCTGAAACAGGTTAGATCCAATCTGCACAGTCATATGCTGTGGACGAGCACGGAGTCAGCACACTGTGGAGAGAGCTCGCTGTGCAAGAGGAGGTTTCCCCAACATTACATCATTGCCTAACCTCAGTTTCTGTTCTACGAGGCCGTTCAGCTGTCAGCTCTCGCCTCTGACGATGAAGACATTTCATTTCATTTCATTACAAGATTCAGAGAGCTTAATTCACTTTACGTATTACCTTCTGGGAAGTGCTCAACCCTGTTACGTCTAATCAGCTATTGCTTATTAATGACCTTTTAACATGAAGTATAACACAACCTCTGACTCCTTGACATATTCCTGCCCATACTTGTGTTTAGTGGTACAAAACAAACTGAGCACTGTTCACTACTGTTTCACAGTATGTGTGTGTGTGTGTGTGTGTGTGTGTGTGTGTGTGTGTGTGCACTCACGTCTCTACAGTGTAATTCATTTCCAGTTCACGTCACCGGCAACTGCTCTTTATCCCTCGTCCTCTATTATGAAAATATTTCTCTTGCAGCTGTCCCTCTCTGCTACATTTGTCTCCTTGTTTCACCCTCTCTCTCTCTCTCTCTTGTGCTTTTTGTGTGAGCTCATGTGTGAACACATCAGTGCGTTGAATGCTGTGTAGCGCAGCTCTTTCATGTATAATTTAAACTCGCTCTCTTCTAGATTACCGTATTTTCCGGACTATAAGGCGCACCTGAATATAAGCCGCACCAGCTAAATTTGGGGGAAACTACAGATTGTTCCATATATGAGCCGCACCCGACTATAAGCCGCAGGTGTTTTAATGTTGAATTACCGTATATAAGGGTTCCTGCTACCACGGAGGGGATTGTCGGGACAGAGATGACTGTTTGGGAACGCAAAGCGTCCCATTTATTAACATTTGAGAAACACAATAAATCTTTCAATCAATCAATCAATCTTTCACATCTCTGACATGACGAACAGCGTTCGTGCAGTACACAAATAATACGACGGTGCGCTCCCTGCGCACGTCCTGCAGTCATTGTAGTAGTGCAGTATAACAAAACGTGCTTACAGTGTTTTACAAGGCAATAACAATAACGTTAAAATGGCTAAATTTAATTCGGTTTTAAAAATGCTTGCCTGTAACACGGCAGTAAAGGTGCAGTAACACGGCTGCTTAACAAAATAACCAGCATCTTTTCTGAAAAGTGCCAACACAGCAGTAAGGTGCAGTAACGCGGCCGTTTACTGTATTAAAATGCTCTCTTTACCTGGCGCGAACTGCGCTTCCTTAATAGTGCGCCCCTGGTGGCCATTAGAAAATCCATAGATAAGCCGCACCGTTGAATAAGCCGCAGGGTCCAAAGCAAGTGAAAAAAGTAGCGGCTTATAGTCCGAAAAATACGGTAACAACAATCTGCTCTGACCCTTTAGGCTCTTACACGGTTAAAATAGGACTGTGTGCAAGTCCGTCTGCCGGGGCTGTGTGTTCGCATGTGCACGCTACATGTGTACGTGTCTGCTGTACACGACGCTCCTTCCTGTCAGCATCATCGCGTCTCTGTTGTGCCTGTTCACAGTGTGTGTGTGTGTGTGTGTGTGATCTGATCTCAGTTTGATTGTTTCTCCTCATCATCTAAGACAAACAGGAGCAAGACATTTTACCTCATGATCTTATTTTTGTTGACTCACAGATGCAGAGGATCGTTTGAAATGAAGTTTTGCGTCGTATTTACTGGGGGGAATCAGCAGCCCGGTTCTGTTTGACTGGTCTCTGCAGACATTTGAGCACTGAAATGTTTCTGACAGCTCAGCCTCTTGACATCAAAACGATGGCACACGGGTTCCTGTGACTGCACATGTTTTTAAAACCAGCTCAGACCTGAGGCACTCGTGCTGTTCCTGCTCAGCTGGCAGGATCATTTTCCTCTTCAGCCGCACAGACACTCTGTGTATCGCAGATGATTTCCTGAGCTGTTATACACCGTCGTCATCATGAGCCAAATATTGTGAGGGCATCACCTCAGGAGTCGCCCTGTGATTCCCGGCCGCTCGTCTAAATGTGATTATTTCTGCCTGAGGAGAAGTGATGTCGAGTCCACACACTCGCTCATTAGCTCAGGGAGGTTGAACTGAGGGAAAGTGTGTGGGAGGCAGAGAGGGGAGCTCTCTCAGCCGGTCACTGCACATTAATGAGGTCCAGGCTGCACAGGGAAGATCATCCTGGTCTCTACATGAGTGTGTGTCTGTTGTTTAAATCCAAAGTCGTCCGGCTGAGACGGACCGGAGCGGATCTCATTTACATCAACAACATGCTCACAGTCTCTGGTTGTGTCAGTCGTCGAACTTGAAAAGTGTGTTGACACATTTAATCGACATGTTGCACACACATTGCACAGTGTGAGGTGATGTTTTGATTGTGTTGCTGTTTTTTTTTTTTTTACTTTTGCTTGGCAACAGTCAACCACAACGTTTCACTTCAGACACGATGCGGATCATTTTGTTCAGCTGAGGGTCGCCAGGTTTCGTTTTCACGTTGCTCTGCTTTCTGTCTGACTGTATGAGGAAGAATAATACAAGCAGCACATGATGGGTTTTATGAGCCTCTCTGTCTTCTCCTGTGTCCAGCAGAGAGTCGAGAAGGGAAGTGTCCGGTTGTGTCTGATGATCTGGGGGGCTGCGGCCACTCCCGGACATCCAGCTATGCCAGCCAACAGTCCAAACTTTCAGGTAAGGAGACAAGGTGCAAAAAGACACACATGTAACCCCTTTATTTTCCAACAGCTTACAACCACCTGCCACTAAAGTCTATTATATTATATTATAATCACTTTTCACTGGAGGAAATGTGTGTCCAAGATCAGACTGAGGAAACCTTTCACTAAGCAGGAGGGAAGTGATAAAATTATTTTCCAGTGACACTTCAGCAGAGCAGCTCAGACCCGAGGCTCGCGTTTCCATCAGAGGCAGATCAGATGACTGTAATAAAAGATCACAGGAAGTGGAGAGATGCGGCGAGAACAGCTCTAATGGCCTGAGTCTGAAAACGTGCATCCTGCCTCAAGTAACTCTTGATAGATTTATCTGAACCTCATCTTAGTGAGAGAGAAGTTTTCTCCTTCGTGGCTGTGATGAACTGGTTTTCTGAGACCTCTTCTGCTTTCAACGCTTCGCTGCGGACGTGCACGTGAGCATGTGGGTGTCGCCGCAGCTGCACTGAACTGCTAAATCATTAAACACACTGCAAGTTGCAAATCAGGTCTACAGGACGTCAAGATGGGTTTGAACCCAAAAACTGCTGATCATTGATTTATGAATTGGCTTTTTAATTCTGATGTTATTGTAAAGTGCCTGTGACATCACACGTAGCTTCCTCTTATCCCTGTTTGAACGCAGATCGGACACTGGTGCCACTGGTTACCACACAAATGTCTTATATTATGAAAGCTACGTTAAAACTACAGTTACTCAACACGACTGAGAATCAGTTGCATCAGCCTGGTGGAAGTAGGGACGGCAGAAAGGAGCTGCGGGTCAAAGATCATTTGACTGACTTCTAAAGAGGAAACGTCCGATCAGTTAAACCTGAAAATGCCAAGTCACCCCAGAAGCAACTGTTTTTTATTTCACCGCTATCAACTCTTATCGTTTTAAATGTCTTGTCCGTCCTTCCACAGGCTACAGCACGGGTCACTCCCGCTCCTCCAGCATGTCCGAGTTCAGCCACCGGAGAAACCACTCGGTGGGCAGCGCCTCAACGGGCATCGGCAGCATCCCAGAACCCAGCGAGGACCGAGACAGAGAGTCCAGACCTTGTCCTGCGCTGCCTGAACACCCAGTCTCCACCACCAACACCACCACCACCACCACCACCACCACCACCAACATCACGACCACCAGCAACCCACAAGGCACACCAGTACGGAGCGCCTCATCCTGCGAACGGCTCAACAGGTAGTTTGTTACATAAATTCTGCTCATGGTGGTGTTTAATGAGAAGAGAGCAGTGATCAAACACCAGAACTACTTCTTGTCAAAGATAATTATCACGACTCCACAAAGGGAGGAAGTTACTGTAGGCAAGTCAAACTATCAACATAATCACACCTGAGGCCTGTGAGAGATTTCAGGAAGCAGCTGTCCTGCAGTGAAGTGGTGCGACGCAGAGCAGCGGAAGAGTATTTGTGGTTTCATCATGTGGCGTCAATAGGGCTCTTACTTATAAAAACAAAAGAAAAAGGTCATTGTGTGAGCAGCAGCAGCAGCAGCAGCAGCAGCAGCAGCAGCAGCTTCAGTGCTCACCATGTGTCAATACAATCATCTACGAGTGAATAGCATGATTTAAACATGAGCTATTACACAGTTTGATTAATGTAAGTAGGAGCAGATCTGTCTCACTAAGCATTAGCAGCACTGAGTAAACCTGACAAGTGTGTGGCTGCTACCAAAGCATTTGATAACAATGGGTCAAGTGTAATGGGCGTCACATCCAGCTGCTTAAATGGAATCACATGGTTCCTGGTCGACCACATCCACATCAAGTCGAGTTCAGGAAAACAGAGCGTTTCTCTTTGCAGTGGAAACCATCAGTGGTCAGACAGACACAAACTGACTGTCCCACATGTTCCCGTCAGACACCCGGTGAAACAAGACTCCATGGAGTCTCAGCTGAAGAGGATGGACGACACACGGGTGGATGCTGATGATGTTGTGGAAAAGATTCTTCAGAGTCAAGATTTTACGCCCAGTCTGCTGGACTCCAGCGCTGAAGGTGAATCTCACACACACACACACACACACGCAGACCAGAGTCTTTTTTTATAAGCACGTCTGTCGTTTGTTTTGTATCCTACGTCTCATCCTGCTCAAAGCTCAGGAAAGAAAGCTGCTGTCAATATGCAATTATTTATAGATTGCCTAGCAACTGGGTTCTCCTCACGACAAGGATTATACAGGAGGATGCCGGTGCTCTCTGTACTGACTGTGTGTTACTACCACTGCGTCTGTTTCAGAGGAAGGCCTGCGTCTGTTTGTCGGGCCCGGGGGAAGTACAGCCCTTGGAAGCCATCACCTTCCCACCAGGTGAGCCTCACAAGCCTCGAGATATTCACTGACCTGAAGCCACGTTACATGAGTTGGAAATGGGTCATTAGTGGATCCAGCGAGAGTAAAGAGTGCTTATCCAGAGGACTATTTTCAGCTGTGGAGGAGACAAATGAGTATTTATGTCAGAACAGTGTTGAGGTTGATCTAAAAATAAATACAATACACTGTATTGTACTGAGCTTTGAGGCACAGAGGGAGACGCTGTAGTATATTACGACATGTATATACAATCTATACACATAACAGGATCAAGTCACAGTTGGTTTTGCTGTTTGTTTTAGATATGGTGACAAAGAAAGAGAAAATATCACCAGACTTGTTCTTAAATTCTGCTCCGGTTCAGAGCAGAGCAGAAAAATCCACCCAACCTCTGAGTCTGTATTTACATATGGCTGCTGACTTCCTCCCATGTTGTGCTCGCAGGGTTGGAGCTGGGGCGTATGAGCAGGTAGTGATAAAGCGTTAGACCTGCGGCCTCCTTCACGACGGACTGACACCGCTCACATCCAGAAACTGGAAACAGGGCTGCGTCCATTTTAATCTCCATTCCTACAGCTCGTTACCTGATCAGCACCGCGTCCAGCCGTGTGATCGCTCAGTGAACAGTTGACAACGGCGCCCTCCTGTGTTCTTATCTTGTTACTTCCTGATCAGATTTCTAACACGCAGAGGAGGACGGCTGTCATCTCAACGTCAACACATAGAGCTGTGAATTAAGAAAAATCATTTAACGTGTACGTTGCAAAAACTGCCAACACCTCACTCTGGGTGTAGACTCTCTTTCTGAGGGAAACATTGTCACCCAGCATCCAAACCCAAGTCCAGACAAAGATCAACCTTTCATCTCCAGTGGAGGACAGGCTCTGTGTACATCATCTAAACAAATGGAAGTCTACACTGAAGAGGAGTATGCCATATGTTTTCAATACATTCCCTTTGTCTCAGTGTTCGTCTTAGATGTCCTCCAACAGGACGCTCTCTTTAATATTCGCCTATAAGCTGCAGTTGTTGGCGCTCTGACGACTATCGGTGTTTTGAAGCTGAGATTATTTTGCTATGAAGGCGTCAGACTCGAGCTGTTAGACGTGTGAACATGCTGTGTGTGGTAAGTCTACTTGTATCACAGTGTTTCCCCTGCACTGACTGTAAGCAGCTGTAACAGCAGGAGAAGTGTGACAGCTCTCAGGACTTCCTTCCCCATCATTAGCAGCAGAGCTGCCGGTGTCCTCGCCCTGTTACACTGATATTTTGGCTCAAATTTCAGATGTCTGGGGTTGACCTTTGGTTTTAAAAAGATTTATAACAAATGGGAAAAAAAGCCTCTTTTATTGCACTTAACAAGATGTCAACCTGCATTTCTTCCACACCACACACACACACAAGTCAGTGGTGGGGAAACACTGAGTTACAGTTTTCCTGTTATCTGGATGAATGAAGAGAAACATGTTGGTACTTTGAAAGAGAGAACGGGAGATTATGACCGTTTGCTTTCTTGTCAAAACCAAGGCCCCCGTTTGCTCCTATCTGCTGAGGACTGTTGTAGTCACCCCTCCTGTACTAATCTGCCCAGCAGAGCCAAACAGCAGCAACAGCGCATTAGATTAAAAGATGAAACCCAAATCAAACAACAGAAAGCTAAACACATGAACTGCACTCTGGCCATTTAGACACTGCACTCTGCAGTTAGTATAGTTGTTTGTTTTCCGTCATCGACAGCCGACATGAAGCTAAAACTTCCACTTGCAGTAACCTAGCAGCTTCCATTATGTAATATTACATTTATTTTGAGAATGGATTTAGTTTCATAGACACAGAATAAGCTATATACTATAAATAATCTAAATGAAATATATTTTCTGGAATAAACTTATCATCGAAGCGTTAAATGACCACAGTGACACGTTCCCTGAACATAATCCAAACGCAGAGTGCAGGATCTATAACAATGGCTTCTGAGACATAATCAGGCTAAACAGAATAAAGTTTTAAGTACTGCAACATTTCTACACAAGCCTCAAAACTTCTAGCCCACTTTATCCTCAGTGTTTCTGTAAATTACTGCTCTCAGCCTTTTTAGGGCACTAAGCGCTGAACAGAATAGGAGCTCCAATGGTAATCTGCTTTAAAGGATTTATATATGTATACGTTAGTACAACCCAGTGTTTTCAGATGCCTATCTGTTGTGTGTCCACGCTTTTCAACTACATCTCTCTGAGCTCGCCCGTTGACCGGGAGGCTTAACGTCAGTGAACAAAAACAAACAAACAAACTAAAAAAAAAAAATCAAAGCTCCTGCTATGCATCAAACAAGTTAACGTGCAACTGCAGTATACAGCAGCACAGTGAAGGACTAGATGAAGTAACCCACTGCCATGAAGAAGAAAACACTAAACAGCTGTAGCAGCACATCAGTTAACACACAGATGATTAGTTAATCTGATCTTATTGATATCCCGATAGTGTCATGTAGACTATTTGCATTTCCAGCCTAATAGGGGATAACGCGTACGACTTCTTAGACAGAGCGCGAATTAGCCAAAGTGCACAACACACTGATAAGTATCTGGGACCATCTCAGGCCTATGCATAACCTGTAACGACAATATCAGACAAGTTTTATCTAGTGAACAAACTACAGAGTATCTGCAATCATCTTCAGTCTCCTGTTCTCACCCGCAGCAGGTGGGACACACACCTCCTCTAGATGAACTATATACATGTTCTATCAATATCTGCACAAGTGTCATCAGTGTATGGTGTTTTAACTTCACATCAGTGTTTCTGCGTCTGTGTTCTGCATGATCAAGATGTTCTTCTGTCAGCGTGCAGAACGTGACACATCATCTTTGTTTTTGTTTTTTCTAATTTGATATTGTGCCATCTTTTAATCTCAGTGTATTTCCACACTTGAAGGATCAACTTGCCCGTTCAGCACGTAGAGTTATTTTGTCGTCATTACTTAGCAGATATCTGCACACAGGTGTCAGTGTATAACTGTATATCAATGTTCTCATTTTGTATTTGTATGTGTTTTATTTTTGTTTTTGTTTTTTTAAAGTTCAGCATGTTTTAAATGTCCTGTGTTGAAAATCTCATCTGTAGGATTATGGTTGTCTCTGTTTCAGAACCTTTCATTGCTGATATTGTGCCATAATTTAGCTGAATATTTTATTGTTTAGGAAAAAAAATCATTAGCACTACATAGTTAATACAGTATTAAGTGTGTGGCTACCAAATGTCAACTATTAGAGATTTTGTTTTTTGTCTTTTTGGATTTAAAAAAAAAAAAAACAAACAAAAAAAAAATCTTGTTTTACCTGTGCGACACAGGTGTGTTCATCTTGGTACCTAACATGTTGTTACAAACATGGTTGCTTCTTCTCTTCTGTGAAGCTGTTGTCTATATAAACTGTAAAATCGTACTCTCCTGTAAAGTGATTGTTCTGCGCTGTTCTGACACTGTCCAGTGTTAACTGTTAGACCAACATTTGCTTCCTTAACAAGTGTACTGGATGCTTCAGACGTGTACCTTGCACTGAATAAAACTGTTCAAAAGCCTCGGGAAATACACAGATCCTCCTTTTTTACAAGATGATCATGATCTCATATTTACTGTTTTATTGTGATTCGTACACAGATGACTGAGCCATGGCCTCTTTGTTTTTCCCACACTTGAAACACAACGTTGCAGTCCCAAACAAGTCCTTCACAAATTCAAAAACCAAGTGCATCTTAGGATTTGTGAGTTCACTTTGCACTGGACAGCGTTTTGATACTTAGCTTGAATAAATCACTCTACTCATCCTGAAAACAAAGCTCCGTTCCTCCAGATCAAGCGTTTGTCTCCCAGTCCTCCTCCGGTTCAACAGAGTGGCTGTGATGTCTGACCTCTGTGTAACCACTGTCCTCCAGATCATCAGGATCCTCCTCCTCCTCCTCTTCTTCATGGTCTGACAACACAAATGATGAGAGTCACAACCACCAAGTGTTTAGTTGACACATTCACAGGTTAATGATGATACTGACTTTTTAAAAAGCAAATGTTGGACAAACGTTGGTGCTTTGTTTTTTTTTTTTTTTTACATTTAATGTTACCAAAACAGTGTTTGAGGCCTGATAAACATTAAAATTAACTTCTAAAAAAAAAAAATTTGCTGCACATCTGATCATGTTAGCGCCACCTGTGGATCAGTGAATGGTGTACCACCATTGGTTGGATTGAGCATCGATGTGACATCACTCAGAGAGGAAATACACACACCGCCACATATTTTACACCTTATATAAAAAAAAAAAAAAAAAAAAACAAGGATTCAACACAGTGGATGTGATGTCACCAGTACCTTCCTCCTGGTAGTTTACGAGAACAGCAGCTCCGTCCTGACTCAGTTTAACTCCGGGGTCGTCCAACAGGAGACGTCTGAGATTACCGACACTTCCGCTCAGGGCGCTGACCTTGGGCAGCAGGACCACAGCACATCCAGAGGTACAGACACACACCTGTGAGCACAGACAAAAGGCGATACAAAAGAAAGTGGTTACGAGCTGAGGCATACAGCATACAGCTGAATGACAGAAATATGGTGGCAGCAACATGGACGCATGAGGTGCCCTCTTCTGACTAACACTATCCCACCTCATCATCCCTGAGGAAACTCACCTGCGAACTGTGCAGGAAGCTTGTCGTCTCCGATAATGAGTCCAAAATACGCCCTGATCCTCTTCACCCTGATCCTCTGACAAACTTTGCCCACACTGCTCCTCCAGACTTCCCATCTCTGCTCCACACACTGTATGTGAGAGACGTGACTGGATTAGTTAGTTAGTCAAAAACATACTTCTGTATCTTCTGAGAGCTGCTGTTAAATACTCACCTGTCTGCTCCGCTTCTATCTCCATACATTGCTGTGACACACCTCCTGCTGCCTCTGTCTGACACAGTGTATAAGCACCATCCCTCTCCTCCATCCATCCACCTGTCAGTTTCTCTGCCCAGTACAACACCTCGCTGACCAGGACCCTCCGCAGGGTGTTGTTGTCACGTAAGCTGGGGTAGTTTATACTGTAGAGCTGATGTAGGAACACATGGAGGACACACATCAGAAGAGATTGATCAGACTTCAGATCAAACTTTCTTATATTTTAACAAAAGAATATAGAAAAGAGGTATTGTTGAGTCTAATATTACACCATTTAATCATCTATCTATTATTAAAAACTCTGGGACTGTGTGTGAATCACAGATCTCCATCCAGCTGTACATGGCTGTGGCTTCACTGCAGTTCACAGGAGCCACCAGTAGAGGGCACTAAAGCATCAATCATACCTAAATCTGCTCATTGAGTCCTATCTGATCAATTTGTGGTAGTTGTGTAATTCCCTTTGGTGAATAATTATTTTTCCCTCCATCATCACACTGATGTTCATCTCTGCTCCAGGGCTGCATTTCCCAAACATTATGAGCCTTGATTTAATCGAGCTGTTTCCCTTCATGTCAACAAAACAGTTTAATATCTATCTGTGAGAATATTCAGGGCTCACATCCTCCGTCGTATCTCCGCGAGGAGGAAGCGAGTTACAAAGAGAAGGCTATAAAATTACAACACACTCACTCACCAGCGTGTATGAAAAAACATCTTCTGCGTCGTTTGGCGGCGTGTTGCAGTGATCTCTGCCCCCAAGCCGGCGAAACACCCCGATCTGAGAGCAGAAGCCGACTGTCTCCTGCTGGCCGGACGGAGCCTCTCCAACACCAGTGAACTCCACCTCGTAACCAAACTCCGCACACACCTTCAGAGCCCTGAGGAGAGTTATTAGACAAAATTATGTCTAAATGAGTTGTTTTGTTCATCTGATTGATCAATCTTTAAAAACAGTATACTGTACCAGGATCTGAACTCTGCTCTCGTCCACTCAAACTTGTGGTCTCTGTGCCTGAAGCCCTCCAGTCCATGGAGGAGGGGGTTGAACTCAGAGTTTGGGGTGGAGATGATGACCGCCGCTGGAGCCATGTAACCAAACAGCACCTCAGAGAAGCTGTCCACATCCACAAGTGTGAGGTGCTCTATGCTGGAGACAAACAGGACTCAGGATGATACTGACGGCTGCGTTTAGACATTCAACGCTTTATATTTCACAGACAGCCACTTACAGCTCTATACTGGTCACCAGGTCAAATCCTCTGAGTCTGGCGTCCTTTTGTGTGACTGAGCCCTGGTACAGCTCGATGCACAGCTGATCAAACTGGGCTGCAGATAGTTGGTCGATATCGGAGCTAATTGGTGCCTGTTAGAGGATAAAAGCAGAGTGTTAACATTATCACTACATGGACAACTGATGCTTTTCACTGTATCTTATCCTCCAGACAGATGGAGAAGAGGTCCAACTAGTTTCTTTTCTTACCCAACACATATGGAAATGAAGTAGATGTTAAATGTTTAGGTTTGTATTTAATACTCTTTAGTGCCAGAGGGTCATTACTAAAGAAACTCTGGGTCTAAGTCCACCTCTTTAGGCCAAGCTTGTGTGTGACCTGGTTGTGGTCCGGACTGACCTCTCAGGTAACTAATGGTAAATAATCCAGTGATCATCACATTATCACACTGTTTTTGCAACAAACTACAGATGAAGAATTTTTACTTTTGTGTATTGTTGCTGTACAAGAGTATTTCAGTCATGAATGATGAAGCTGTCACATCTACATACATCTTCTTTTTGACCTTGGTGCCGTTTATGTCCACTCCGACCAGAAGTTCAACTTCACGGTGAAACCTGAGCTTCTTGATGAGGCCACACTCACAACAGCCGAGGTCCACCACCTGTGGAGGCCGGGGACAGGACAGGGGAGACCTTTAAATCAGAAACCTTTAGCTCCTGGGACCAAAATGTTTAATAAAGTTATGGCAGTGACAGGACGTTGATGCTAACAGCAGTGTAGCTAACGTTAGCTTCGGTGATTAGCGTCTTCGCGCTCGGACGCACGTCGGCGCTGAAACGGATATTGGGTTTAAAATGAAAACACATTTCTCTTAAGGTGTTTGCTACCTTTTTGGGTTTGTTCCTCATGACAAAATCGATGACAAATGGTGTCTCTGCTTGTGAAGCGGGGGATTAAACATCCTGACGCTGAGCTAACAGGTGCGTCGTTCCGCCAACCTCCAGGGGGCGCTGCTGTTTTTAGGTGTGTGGCGGTGGTGCAGGTGCGTTTCTCTTCCTTTTCAAGTAAAGTTGATAAATTCTGCTCATTGACGATGGATCACTTTGACTGTGGCGTGTTCTGAGGCCTATAGCTGCTCAAATATCCTTTATTTTCTCAATTAAAGAGTTAATAGCTTGTTTTATTGGTTTGACCTTTCCATGGTTGGTTTTGCAAACAACAGAGAGACATTAAAGAACAACAGAGCTACACAAACCTACTGTAAAAAGATGCAAAATCAGGCACAAATTAAGCACAAACACATGCAAGTGACACAAAGAGACATAAAACAACAAAAGCACAGAGATGACGACTGAAAGTCACAAAATGAAAGACGCACCCGTGTCACCACAAGAGGGTAGAGTGAGACTTTTGTAATTTGACTCTTGTCTACACTTTCACACACAGTCATGGTTCATTTTTTAATGATCTGTTGTCTCTACTTAAAAGCACTGAGTCACGGTATCTGTCACTACAGATGTGCACAGATGTGTGGGCGATTGCAGAGCCAATGACCTTCTTCTTGGCCTGCTGTCATCAGTCCACAGGTGCAGGAGTATAAGGAGAGAAACATCTGAGCACATTTAGTTTCATTTGAAAGAGGAGCAGCAACAGCAGCAGCAGGAGGGAGAGTGGTGCAGGTCAAAGGTCAACAGGGACAAAGTACCAATGAAAACACACAAAACACACACTGAGCACATGTACACACACAAACACACACACACAGTGGCCTCCTGAACACTTAAAGTTAGTTTCAGAGCCAATCAACTCAACTTTATTTGGTGTATTTTACAGTATGTGTGTGCCTGGACTGAGGAATGGGGGGGGGGTCTCTCCCTTCACCACTAATGAGGGAGGTTAGTTCATCTCCTCAAATGCTCTCTCTCTCTTTCTGACGGCGATTGTTGTATTGACTCTGCAGGTAGGAGGGCAAACAAAAAAGCAAACATTTACTCTTCTTTTACTGACTGAGCGTTTTGAGCATTAATGTGTGTGTGTGTGTCTGTGTGTGTCTGTGCGCATGCTGTGTGCCCTCCTGTCCTCTGTGTATGTGTCTATCTGTGTGTCATCATCTTTCTCAGGATTCCCACCTACAGTTTCAGGAGAACTTCAGTCAGTCGTCCATCCCTGTGCGGAGAGGAGTCGAGTTTCTCTCCCTCGCGCTCGGCAGGATCGGCAGCAGGCCTCCACCTTCACAAACTGTGAGTACTGGGTCACCAGCAAACGCACTCTCAACATATTTATTTCTCAGCCACAAATGAGAAATTTGAGATCGATCCATGTGACACAGTCGGAGTTCGGACGTTACTTCGGTAAAAAGCAGCTAAAAGTTCAACTGGTGTGATATTTACTTACTGTGCTTTGTACCAGAGCAGAGCGAAGCGTCCATCGAGATCACACCATGAGGAGTGGAGTGGGCCTGTGTGTGCTGGCCTGCTGTGCCTCCACAGCTCAGTGTTTGGGCAGGTGAGCACAGAGTATCAGAGGCCGAAGTGTCTGCCTGTGCAGGGAGAACATACTTTACTCTTTCGTTAAAGTGGTAAAACCAGCAGGGCAATATGACAGCTCTTAGTATGTCATATGATCTATTTTACATTATTTAAGCATCATTTTTAGTGTTTGTGTATAAAAATGCAAAAGTATATGACAAAATGCAAATTAACCAGCTGTTAGACGAAAGTATCCGAGCTTAGAAACACAATGTTTCCCTCTGACATGTGGAGGATGAAAGCAGGTACTTGCAGTAAATGTGCTTGTTTTCTCACTTCCCCTTTTTGATACTGGATTAGAAGCATTTGGATCATTATGTAAATCCCGACTAACACCTGCGTACAGTGTCGTTCATGTTCCAGGATGAAGAAAAAGCAGTGACGTTGAAGAAATTTAACTACAGTGTTTTCACTTGATTTCATAAAAGGCCTCTAGACGTTAGACTCTCATTGTTTCACCACAAAGCGAAGACTGCAGGAAAGTAAAGCACCACATATTCTCTCTCCTGGACAGACTAACCTGCAGGTCTGGAGGCTTCTGTTGTGGTTGATTCTTGTCAGTCATCTTTTGGTCTGTCTTTACTGATGAACCTCTCTCTGTCTGGCAGCAAGTGGACGTCCAACCAGGCGTGTTGATCTTCTGCGATGACCCATCAGTAGACAAAGCCGTCTCCAGCGCTGTGCACAGTTCAACGAGAGGTTGAGCACTGGATACAAGCTGGCCCTCTATCAGATACTGACGGCCAGCAAGGTACAGTGATTATTTATCTTATCAGGTAACTTCAGGACAACAAATACTGACACTTGATGTCTTCAGTAGTGTTCATAAAAGTGTAAAGATGACCATTATTGTTGCACACACCAGCAAAGGGGCCATAAGTCGGATTCAAACTGGCGACAGATGAGGAACCAAAGCTGTGAGATAATGACCGAGAAATTCTGGGAAAACACTTTGACCTCTGATACACACTGACAGACTTGACTCTGTGTGTGGTGTGTGTGTGGTGTGTGTGTGTGTGTGTCTCTCCACAGTCGGAGAACGGCTCAGACTCGGTGTATTCGCTGCAGTTCACCAGCAGGAGGAGCAACTGTCCTGTCGGGAGCAACACACCCTGGATAGACTGTGACTATCTGCCCTCTGGACATAAGGTGTGATGATGATGATGATGATGGGCTGCAGAGCCTCATCATATTCTCCAGTCACCAGTTGGTGATCCTCTTCTGTCGTGTTGCTCCTGCAGGAGCCGATGCCATGCAACGCCACAGTCTACATGACAGAGACGGAAACAGACACCAAGCAGGTGGTTGCGGCGGGGGTGAGCGACAGCAGGATCACATGATCTGATCAGACGTAGATTCACTGTTTATCACAGGAGGACATATTCCTCATTCAGAAAACAGTGAGTCATAGAGGAACATGCACACTGGTGGGCGCAGGGGATCCACAGGGGAGGCTGATTGTGTAATGTATCAACATGGGCTGCAGATAGGGAGAGCACATTATTATCATCGCACCATAAAAGGCTGTGTCCTGGTCTAGACTTTAATCTGTTGTCCAGGCAGCCCACTGTGTGCTCTCTGCTGCTTCCAAAATGTTTGCAAGTTTAAAAGGACTAAGCTTAGATTGAATTCCTCTTTGTTTTATAATGGTATTTACCTGCTGCAGTATGTGCTGCTGCCCATTACAACCCAAATGACGAATATATATATATTGGTCAATAGAGAGGTCACATGTTTTGATGTTGGCTTTAGAGACAAAAGTATTTTTAACATCATTCAGAAATACTTCTAAAACACAGTGGATGACGATCATCGAGAGACTTCACCTTCTGCTCCAGACATTAAATTTTCATCGGGTACATCTGTTCTTTTTAAAATGCTGCTCTCACCTCGGTGCTGCAGAGAGCACATCAGTCATCTCAAAACCAGTTTCACCATATACCCACTTTAAAAAGTCAATATCCCACTCAGTGATGCTCATGTGATTGTGTTGTGGGAGGATAAAATCATCATGAAGATTAAGATTGGACTAATGGTGCAGTCCGAGTGACACTGCGGTCTGGCCTTAAAGAAATGCTCATCAGAAAGGTTGACAGTGGCAATGAGGGCCAGTGTTTTGAGGTCACCGTGTGTTGAGCGTCCTGGGCCACGACTCTTCATGATCTCCCTTCTTCCCAGACGACTTCATCGTCGCAGAGAAAGCTTCCTGTCTGGGCTGCCCTGAGGAGATCTACGAGTACTCGGAGGACCTTCAAGTCCCTCTGTTTGTCTCCATCGCCAAGTATAACTCCATCTCCGACTCGACTCACTTGTTCACCCTGAACACCATCACCACGCCACCAGACAGGTAGAGCCAGGGTGATGTGAACTGAGGGGAGAGCGATGATGAGGTGGGAAAAGTCTTTGTTTTCTTATACTACTGTGTTTTTTGTGTGTGTGTGTGGTGTGTCCTTGCAGGTGGTCGCAGGTTTCAGGGTCAAGGTGAGATTTGATATGCAGAAAACCACCTGCGCCAAGGCGAACACAAAGACCTCAACGAACTGTGTGTCCCGATGATCAGGATTTGGTAAATATTAAAAAAAAAAAAAAAACCTCTCTCATCATCAGATCTTATGAGCTTATAACTGATATCCATGTGTATGTGTCTGCAGGAGTTTGTAAACTGTAACTCTACAGTGGACGTGGCCCCGTGGAGACTTGAGCCTCCAGAGGCCCAGTTAAACTGTGAACCAGGTGAACTGCCTTCGGTAAGACCGCGCTTTGTCATCACTCTGTGTTAGTTAGCAGATCAACACAATCTAATGGGCCTTGACACAGTGACGGTCAAGTGTCTGCTCGAGTCTGTTCTCTAAAGTGAGTCGGTCTCCATTCGCTCCCATGTGAGGGCAGCAGAGGTTTTATATGTTACAGCCGGTGCAAACAGTTCTGCATGATAAAGGTATGCTGCTTTGAGGACAGGTGAGTGATTGTATGCACCAAAGTCTCAGCTCAAAACCAGCCCCTCCTCTTTGCCCATTTGGATTAGCCAGGAATTAGAGGCGGAGTCAGATACTCCCAAGATGAGATACAGAGCAGCCCTCTGAGCTTTACAACCACTTTCTTCTACTACTAAAAGTGAAAATCACACCAAACATTAAGTAAGAGCCAGTACAGGTCAGGAGACGTCTCAGTGATGTGTCAGATACTCACAGGTTATATCACCTCTGCCCTTTCCTCAGCTGTTCACCAGGGCCGTCCTCCCCGCTGGTCTCCACTCAGAACATCCTGTACAGAGTCCCCACCACTGCCGCCTCACCTCCAGCCTCACAAGCCCCCTCCAAGGCTGCAACCAAAGAGGATCATCTGAGGAGGACGTTAAGGAGGAGGCAAACGTTCCGGCGTCCCAACCGTGGCCTCGGAGCGTGAACGACAGCCCCTGCCACTGCCCGTCGAAGGCCTGGAAACCTTTCAACCCTTGGCCAACGCTGCTCCTACACCGGGGGGGCCCACAGCAGCAGCCGAGGCCTTTGGCGATACAGACCTGCTGGGGGATAAACAAAAATATATATATATATAAACATGCTCAAAAATAATTTTCACCCTCCCAACAGATTTTGTGTTTGTTTTGTAGACTAGACATCTAATGCATTGCAGGGAGTTCTTCTGCAGGGAACCTCTCAGACAAGACGAGGGTTGAGTTCATAAAAGAAACCAGGTTAGATGGATCCTGCAGTTCTCCGAAAGCCACCGGAAAAACACGGACTGAAGCGGC
>JAFELL010000619.1:0-32710 GCA_019059645.1 Caranx melampygus
CATGTGCACCAATCAGAACAGGCACGAGGTTCTAGAATGGCTGTTGCCATGGCTGTTGCCATGGTCAGGAGAGCCTGAGGTGGAGAGTTGGTAAATAGAGATCTGTTCTTACAAACATCTTCCCAAAAATAGCGCCTGAAAAAAAAATGTACGTACAGATTTGTCTTCCACTGTCTCTTACCGCTGTGTCCCGTCACTGGCGAGCTCAGATGAAAGAGAGAAAGACACAGCTGAACTCCCGAACTGGTGAGTTGCGTTGTCATTGTTGTTGTTGTTGTTGTTGGTGTTGTGGTGGTGTTAGCATGCTGCTGTCACCGCAGATTAAATCATTGCCGCCCATGCTGGTTTGTAAGATATGAGCCCTCATGGCGATACTGTGTGAAATGTCAAATGTTTATCTATCTACCTTTGCAGCTGCCGCTAGCCTGCTACTCTTAGCGGCTACGCTATCAGAGATGTTGCACAGATTTGCTGTATTCCAAAGAAATAACACAACACACAGGATGGTTACATCGCTGTGCTTACAGTAAGGTGTGTGTGTGTGTCTCTGTGTGATCATTTGCATATTGATATATATCTATAAATTGATGTCATCACACACTGTCCCTGTTATATCCTGCTTGCCACGGTACGGTGCACTCTTCCCTGATCATTTTATTCGTTTTTCTATTGTTATTGATCAGCTGTCCTTGTTTTTAGCCTACATCTTTGTATATCTAGAGTAATGCAAAACTGCTCACAGGTGTGGCTACATGGCCAGTAAAGCTGACTGTGATTACCTGGATATGTTCACTGCCCTCCCCTCCTGTGGTCACTGAAGTACCAGTTGTCCACCACTAGATGGAGGCAAACGGTCACATAACAGCTGGAAGCAGAAGTCTGTGTGTGTGGTGTGTGTTACCTGCTGAGAGCTCAGTAATGTTGAGTGTGAGTCAAAGACCAAGAGAGGAAATGTGGTTCAGATGAACTGTGGTAAAGTCAGGGACTGCCATTCCCACTAGTTCATGTTCCACATGTTCAGTTCTGTTTGTTTGCTTGAATACACTGATTATTCTCTGTTTATTTTACTCACTATCATGGTTTCATGTTTAGACATCACAATTCCTTTGTTACAGTCACATGGTCGACACCAACAATTTGAATGCAGCTAAGCCGGCTAGTAAGTGTTCAGATTGCTGTAGGGTTTTCCTTTCACAAGTTCCTTTAAAAGACCATTTGAATTTCAAAAAACACACAGACAACATTTGTTTAAATATATTTAGTTAAAAGATGTCCAACATAGATTACATAGACACACATACTTACCCATAGACCACATACTTACCCTAGGTGCTGGTCTGATCCTTCTAAAAGAGTCACACATGATTGCAGGGCTCTTTTATAGTGGAGGAAGGCAATTGGAACACACCATCTGGGCAGGGAGTTTGTCACTGGTTATATTATTAAGTTGTTCATCTCAAGACTTGTATTACTAGAAAGAAGAAGCAGACTTACCCTGCGTGTGCGAATGATATATCTGATGTGTGTGAATGGTTTTCTTTTGGATTGTGGTCACTTTAATGGTGGATGATTTTGTGTATCAACCTTCATTGGGAAGAGTTGGTCTGATCCAGGACAGATAGGCCCTGGCAGAGGGAGTTTCAGGGAGTCTTGTCTCTGACATCGATGAGAGAGGTTGGGCATCAGGCTGCAGGAGCGTTGCCCTTACATGGCATGAGAGCCAGATCATGCTCTATGCAGTTCGCTTGGTTTAAAGCTGGTACTCTTGATATTTGTTTTTTTGAATAGCTATTTTTTTTTTTTCAGTGTGCATCTCATTTATTTTCACCCATTCACACATTCCATCAAACAGCCACAGCTACCTCGGAGCCAGAACAGCGTACCATACCCCTTAAATTAGAATACATAAATAAAAGCTGTTTGCATATAAACAGTTGCTGATGTACACATTCCAACTTGCTGAAGTGCACGTTGATTTACAAAGACACCGACAAATGTTTTGTTTCTTTTCTCAAAATCTGCTTTTCATGCCAGAGCGTCGAAAGAAACAACAGACTTTCATGTCAATCTTTTGAGGAATGGAAGGAACGAAACACTCCATCAAAGCAGCTCTGCCAGAGTTGTTACTGATGAGGAAGAAGTGGAGGAGCAATACTTTCCAGCATCCTCTGAGTCCTTACACTCCCCGACATGAGTCACCTCACACCTGCAATGCAAATTGAACTGAAAAACTGTTTCCCTGCAACATTGTTCAGTGAGCGACCTGGCCGCACTGACCTGGTCACTCATGACATTCAGCTTTTAGCACCAGAGACAGTTCCCATTCGCCAGTCCAGCTATCGGATACCTGCTGCACTAGTTCCTAAGCTGAAAAAGGAGGTCGACTCGATGCTGGACATGGGTATCATTGAGCCGTGCAACAGCCAGTGGTGTAGCCCAGTTGTGCTGGTGCCAAAGAAAGACAGCCCAGATTTGAGGTTTTGCATTTGCAAAGAACTCTTTTACATGAACTCACGTTTACATGGCCTGCCTCTGTCATGTGACTCTCTTGTGAGACAGACGCCCCAGTGGGACGGTGTTTGTGGGTGTTTTTCTTTTGTTTGAGCTGTTGACCTAGTGCCGGACTCACCCTCTGAGGCACAGCAGGGTTCAGAGCAAAAGCTAACACCATGTGGCGTTTCCCCCCCCCCGGTCATGGGACCTGGGTGTGAAATATTCTCTTATTGCCCTCGGTTGCCTGGATGTTCTGTGTGTAATGTGCGAGGCAGAGGCTGGCATCTAAATGGCTGACTGAAGTTTTAACGAACATCCAGAGTCAAAGCTGCACCTTTTATGTCCAACTGTCTCTACGGCTACAGATCATCGCAGCGTCTCGAGCAGAGATGCACGCAGGGTCGCAGAGCAGGCCTGCAGCTGTTCGATGTAATGTAACATAAAGAGACAGTTAAAGAAAAAAACGTGATCAGTGGTTTCAGATGTTCCCGTCATCGTTTGGAGAGATTATGTGAGGTAAAGCAGCTGAGAGTAGTTTTCAGACGGATGGAAACAGGTTAGAAGGAAAAGATAAAAGCAAAACTGATATTTCTTTAATTGACCTTTGAATCTAACCAGCGTCTTGATCCACTTTCACCCAGGGTTCACACCGAGGGTGTGCAGCTGATGACTGTGGTTGTTGTGGTGTGTAGGGTCCGGGGGGTCACAGGTCGGTTTGTTTCGGATCAGCGTGGATCAATGTGCTTCAGATGCAGATGCAGCTTCAGATGTTTTAAACTTCCCGCTCATTCGGCTGGGCGGTGCGCCTACGTGTTGCCACACTACACACACAACTTTTTTTTTTTTTCCATCGATGGATCCACGCGGACCACTTGCGTACCGACGCGTGGAGAGCGTTCGGATCGGATCACTGTTGGTGTCTGATCCAGTTTACTGTATAATATCAAAAACAGTCGTCGTCAGCTTTACGTCGCTGACGTCGGGGTCCCTGGCGCAGCAGTGCAGGGCTATCACACGAACACAAATGAATGCATCGCAAGTTTATTCACGGTTTCCCATTTAAAATTCGGTCACATCTCACACAGGCTCGTCAAGAAGTGCATTAAAAAACAACAACAACCAGAGAACCTGCAGTAGTAATACTCACTCAGCTCCACTTCTGAATACCTTTCTGGTTCGTATGTAAACCGGGTACGAGTCAGAGAGTGTTAGCGATTACTAGCTTCCCATTTTGCTCGTCCCTAAACGCAGACACACTCCAAAGTGCATGAAGAAGAAAGTAGCATCCACAGTCTGTAGGAATCTATCAAGGCTCAGCAGATGTTGTTCTTCCCCAGGTTCTCTGTGGTTCTTATGGGACCGGGGGCCGGGGGGCCTTGTGTAGTAAAGGGGGTATTTACCTCCATAGCCTCTTACTAAGTGCAGCTTAGAGCCCCTAACTCTGAATGAATTGATGACACATCATCATCGTCATCATCGTCATCTGAATTCTTACTTAACTCAGAAACGGTCAGGTTTCCACCAGCCCTCCATCAGACTCTGCTTGCAATGTCATCTCACATGTCACCACCTAACCCCCCTTCACTGCCCCACCTCTTAGACCCATCTGACCCCCCCCCCCCTCTTGAATACCTCTGTCACAGTTCAAACACGGGTGTCATCTACCGGCTTACACTTCAAACAACACATCCTCCAGAGAGTTTGTACAAACGCTTTGGAATCTGAGCTGCCCCATGTGGATCGTGTTAAGAGGGAGCTGACCTCTTTGCATCTGAAGACGGCCTAATGGGTCACGTGGGACCAGCCATAATGTACTGTACACGCAAATACATGATAGGAAATATGCGATCCTGAAAACTCAAGTCAGATAGTTTATGGTTTTGATACATACCGACCAGATGTCTTACTCACACACACACTCACACAGACACAAACGCGTGCTGCTGTGTCTTTTTGCCTCTTTATTCGTTTATTTTTCTTAAATAAATTTCAGCACTTCAAGCGTAATGAATAATCTTCAGTGGTGCAGGGGGGAGCTGTAAATCTGCCCTGAGGTTTAGCTCACCAGAAACAGGCCGTCAGGGGTTACCAACCGTTTATCCTACGGCTGGAAAGTCGATGCAGACAGTGTCTTTCTGCAGGTATGAAGATGTACGAACTCTCTGCCCGTACAAAAGGCTCAGTGTCACAAACTCAGTTCGTGCACCATTAGGACTGGACTCTGCTGCAGGAAGCAGGAAGTAAGAAAAGCAGGAAGTAAGAAAAGAAGGAAGGCAGACTGGTCGGTCGCCGGTCATCCTACGGCAAGATAACGAGCCAGAACCTGAGTAGAGAAGAACCAGATGGAGGTTCCTCCATGTGACGGAGGAGGAGGAGGAGGAGCAGTAATGGAGCTGGTTTCAGGATGAAGTGAAGTGGACTTTGGACGAATAGATACTTTACTACTGCCATTTCCACAGCAGTGAGATTGAGCTGCATCCTCTGCCTCTCCATAGAAGAATAAAGCAGATAAAGGCACCAAACAAAAAAGCTACTTTTTGCTTTCTTGAGATTTTCCAGGCAGTTGTGATTACCGCCTGAAAGAAAACCACACGTATTCAGCTGCTAGATGAATCAAAAATCCAGATTAAAGCTTGTGTAACTTGTTTTTGTTAAAAAAAAAAGGGCTTTTCATCAGTCATACTCTTCACCGTAACCTCGAAACCACATGCCCAATGTGTGTCTCTATTACTGATCATCTAAGGCCTTGGTTCTCAAGTTAAGGTCCTGGTTCCTGGGGAGTCGCCAGTTAAAAGAAAATGGCTCATTCTGTTGTGATTATGGATGGATTATAGTAGGGATGACAGGATTCAAAACATCTAAAAGCATAAGCCTTATCAGCTGAAGGAATGTGGGGTCACTTTAATCGTCCTTGATGTGAAAAACATTGAAAACCACTGATGTAACTCGCCCTTTGGAGTCGAATGTGGAGAAGTGGATGTATATGGAAAGTTTTTCCTTAAAAGACTTGTGGGACGATATTTTTTTTTTGTTTTTTTTTTTTTATCTGAGTCACTGGTAAAATAAAACGTAACAGCAGCTGTGAGCCTCTGACCTACAACAGCAAATGAAGCCATCAGTGGGAAGATGAGCTGTTTCTAAATAGTCTTACTCTTTACCTTCGGGAGGCAGCGAAAGGGTCGGTCCACCGCACGACGAAACCATGACGGCACTCAGACAGGAGGAGACGGCACATCTGACCAGGCTATAAATTAGCATTGAGTTATTGCTACACTAGTGAGTAATGTCGTCATGGCTGACGGGATCCACAAAGAGAAACCTATGTCTTTTGACCACAGGGGGCGCCAAAATCAACACAAAGTGGAAGTTCCTTGTAGAGGCTTTAAAGAACTGAATGACTGATGCTGGAAACTTGGGAGAAGGTCTACAGTAAGAGGCTTTGGTGGTGAAATAGTGAAGCTGAGGGTTAAAGGTCACTCAGATGCTGGAAATAACTTCAGCGCCTTCACGGAGGAAGATGACTTTGTAAAGCGAGCCTTACAACAGCCAGACGAGGCAGATGATGGACGGTCCTGCAGATTTATCGCATGCCGTCAAACGTCGTGATACAGTGCGGAAATTGAATATTTGTCCAGGGACTCTGAGGTCATCCAGATGACACAGGGCACACCATGTTTCAGTCAGCCACCTGGGAATTTACAGCTCGTTCCAATGTGGTCGAATCCTCCGCTCACGTTTTCCCAGGTTTAAAAGAGAGAAGTCTTAAATCTGCCCAATGAAACGTGCCACCCTCCATGTTAATGAGTGTTAACAGACTCTAAACCTGTCTGGGTTTCACTTGGATGTTTTGTTCCTTTTTCAGCAGTGCAAAACATTGAGTGTTTGGCAGTGATTAGTTTTTAAGAGGTTTCCTAACCATGTGTAGCTTCACTCCAAACAGATCGGTATCAGCCTGAAACAATGTCCTGTGAACCGCCTTATTAAAGCAGCGCACCTCCAGTGAACTGCACCATCCACCAAAATTAATACCAGTTTGATATCAAAGAACAATACGAGAAGTCGGATCTGGAGGATGTGAGACAATCCCTTTGGATTCCAGATGAGGTTTTGCCTGTTATGGCTTTTATCCCCGTTGCTGCTTGTCGTGACACTGCTATGTGGGAAACGGATGCAGTTTGTTTTCAAGTAAAAGCACTGAGGTGACAGGAGGTGCACGAGGTTCAAAAAGAAAAATGGGAAAGCTGGAGGGAGCTGTAAAAGTAATAGGATCCAACTGCGAGGGGAAAAAAAGACAACTTCCGTGAGAGGAAACTTCTCTTCTCCCTCCCTGAGCATCTTTCTGAACGTTTTTTTTTTTTTTTTTTTTAAACCAGCACTCAACATCCTTTTATTCCTGCACGCAGGTGTACTATCACACAGCAAGCTCCAAAGTAAATATTGGCCTCAAAACATAGCAACGGATGCAGTAATGAATAGCGTAGAAGAAATGTCTTAGATCACAGCAGATAACTTCCCATAAGGGCCCGTGACTGTGGCTTCCGCTTTTTTTTTTCTAAACGTCCTCCAAAATAAAGCGTGTGTGTGTCTGAATGTTATAATTATCACAGCGGTCTTTTGAAAGGAAAGGAATAAATTCTACAAATGTCTCACAAACAGTAATTTACTCGCCAAAAAACATGTGTTCACGGGTCCAGTCTCGATGACGACCCTGTGCAGCCCGGGTCCAGTGGCCAGCTCCTCAGGGAGTCAAACTCATGACCCTCTCGTCTTATTTCACCCCCCAATCCCCTTTTCTTGGACAAGTGCCTCCCATCAGCACACATGAGCTCGTCCAGAGAGACTGCGGCCTTCTTCTTTACCATGACCCCTGTCTCCTTGATATCTCAGTTTGACCAGGCAGCAGCTCCTCGTCGGATCCCACCTCCTCCGTCTAAAACGGATGGTGCCCTTGGGAACCTTCAGTGCTTTCCTCCCTCCCAGAGCTGTGCCTCATTACACCCCTGTCTCCGAGTTCTGCAGGAAGCGCCGTCCTCCTGTGTGGCTCGATTTTGTCAAGCTCTTAATTGCATTATCAAATGTGAGACCTTATTACAAACAGGCGTCCAAAATTGACTTAATTAACCACAACACTGCAGTTAAGGTGCAGGAACACCTCGAAGACACGGAGAAATCAAAGCCACCTGAGCTGACGTTGACGTTTTTTTGTCTGTTTTTTCCCTTTGTTGTAAATTTTATATTAATGAGGGAGAAAATCTTTTTTTACAAAATATAATTTGACAAAATATAAACAGTTAAAAGGCTCTGAAACCGACTTTATGGATGCACCGTGGATCAGGCTTTACAGCTGCGGTGAGGCCTGGGAGGTGAATTTAGTCTCGAATAATGAGGATTTTATCATGTAAGAAGCACATTTGTTCGTGCAGGGACCTGCTGAAAGGAAACCATGCTGGGGCAGCTTTTATTTTCATCTGTTAATGATAAGTAATAGGTTGCTATAGAGTCACAGGGGGGCGGTGTTAGGGAGATGGGGGGGGGGGCTTCCTATACTGTGTGTAACCACCAAAGACAGACATACTTACACTTCAAACAGGCACATCCTCAAAAGGGTTTATACAAGCACACAGGAAACTGATCTGTCCCCCAAGGCCCATGTAAACAGGGAGTTGACCTCTTTGCATTTGAAGGCAGCCCCCGGGTCTCATATGTCAGGTCGACCCTTAAGGATCATCTTAATAGTTATCAATGCAAGTCACTATCATCAGCTATCACTTTTTTCCCCAGAGGATCACTGACAAAAATCAATGTCCCTGCCCAAGTTACCTCACAGACACAACATCTTTGATCTGCCACAATTCATTTAAGTCATTATCTGGGACTATTTCAAGTGGCCCCTCTGTAATATTTGTAAAACTTGAATTACTCTCCACGCTGACCTACTTTCTTTATGCGAAGAGAGAGAAAAGCAGGAGCTGTTACATACCAGATGACCACGCTGACCACGATATTGATTTTTCTCTCATTCCTCTGATTTAACTTGCGTTTGACGTCACCGTAATAACTGAAAAGGGCAAAGAAAGGAAGGAACACAAATAAGATCTCGGGTTTCAAGGTTGTTTTGGTATTTGTAAACTGAAGAGAGTCCAGCAGAGGTTAATGACTCTGCTTCCGACAGCTTGAACAGTAACTCGTGTTATTTGGTGGAAACTTTGATGTAAAATGCCCATGCACAGTTTTGTCATCCCGGTGGGAACAGAACCACTGTCTGCCGCTGTCGGCATCGTGTTCCAGACATTTGAAGAGTAGTTGGTGCAAAAGATAAGGTCCGCAAAGGTCCGGACCTCAGTAAATTTTCCCTGCTTGTTAAGCCTGAATATGACCGAGTGTGTATACACACACATCCTGTTGACAGAGGGCAGAAGTTGGCTTCCTGCAATGACCACCAGGTTAAGAAAAACACAAGGGGAGCAGCCAGTCCTTTTCCTAGAAGCCTCACAATTTCATTAATCAAACAGACACAACACCTCGAATGGGCTTGGACAGCAAACACACATGCACATGTGGTTTTGACTAAAGGCTCATTTATAACAGGGCGTCCGTGGTTCCTAAAAAACAAGGTTAATGTTAGATGAAGGTAGTCATCACAGGAGGCACGTGGGCCGGTACTCCTTTGCTTATTTCAGTCTTTACACGTTAAAAGCTCAAATCCATGACAAGAAACTGAAGGATCAGGATAAATCACTGGTTAGGGACAAGAAGAGTCAAGAAAAGTTGACCTCCAAACATGTTTCACTTGAGTCCTGGATGTTCACTCGTGTGGGACAAGGTTCCCTCTTCGTGAGACCCAGGAATGTCTCCACAGTTGAAAAGACATCACACACACACACACCAATCCAGTAGCCATGATTGATAGTTTCTTACCTATGAACTCGTGCAGGGTCGTGAACCATGATTGGCCGGGGTCGTACTTGTAGTGTTGCCAGTCTTTCGGCCAAGTTATTTTCTGTTGTTTCTGCCACAGTGACTGCTTAATCCGACATAGTGACCTGTGTGAAAGACAAATATATCATGTAGTCTGGTCCCGGCGTCACTGTAAGAAAAGGCTGTGCTCTGAGACGACCTAATGTTGGCCCTCACATTGTGCTGTGCTTCTGAGATTTTCCATGAGCCATGAGTTGGAAACCTCTGGGTTAATTCATTGAAAATTCCCAACTTTGGTGCCATCCAGTCACTGTATTAAAAAACTTGCCAGAATACGTGGAAGCGCCAGATGAGTTTGTTGAGAGCCGACTTGGCAGAGCAGTTTAATATCCAATGTTGATTTTACCCCGTTTTTCTTTAAAGCAGCTGTCACTTTCAGTTTGAACCACTGAACTGGAACTTTCAATAGTTCTTCTACTTTTTATTGGACCGTTATTATTTCGTAATATTTGAATTCCTATGACTGGACTTCATGCCATCAGTCGTAAATTTCCACACCCTGAAAACCCTTTGTCCAATAGTTCTGCATCTAAATTTAAGGGACCAGTTCCCGCGGTATTTACCATAATCAATACAGTACATGGGTATGTGCTTTTAAGCTCAACCCATGTAAAACAATGGAGCTATATTTCATATTTATATGTGCATATGGTGTCCAAACCTCCTCTCTGCATTTTTATGTACAGCTTTGGTTATGGCTCCAGCCTTGGTGAGTTGGATCTCAACCCAGAAAACTCAGTGCCTCCTTTTCTATCAGAAGGACGCTATGATCTGCAAAGGTCACAGAACACACAGAAAATTTCATAAAGCAACATAAATCACAAACCATACCTGCTATTTTTTCCTTCCTCAAAAACGTGACTTTGACTGTGAAGCATAAAAGACGTTAAATCGAGGCAAAGTGGACTTTGATGAAGATGAATTGTGTGCTGTGTAAGAGCCCAGAGACTCGGTTCACACTGACTGACGGGAAACTTTGGGAAACCTTTCTTGGACTTGGACGATCGAGAATCTTCTCAGGCTTGTTAAAAGTGAGTTGCGTGGGAGAAACAACAGGCCAGTTCAGTTTCTAACAGCAGCTTGATCAGACATGGGAGAGGCACTTCGTCCCGCCATTATCACCCACATAGATGTGGCGACATATGACGCCATAACTCACAGCACTTTGCACACTTAGTATTAAAGTCTGTCAGCAAAACTAAACCAACAGCTCTAGATCACAGAGGCGATAGGAGGCTCTCCCTGAACCACCCTCTTGTTTCAAAGACAAAGAAAACCATTACGAAACCTCTGGTATGCTAAGGTGTGCTCGTGTTCAGAGAATTTATCCCTGGGAGTCTCTGTCCAAATAGTCTGGTTGGAATAAAGGTAGAAAAATATTGTTTTGATGACAAATGACTCAGACAAATGACATTGGTGAATGACCTGATGACTTTGTTTGCCTTTGCTGTGCTTTGCTTTCCAAGGGCAAAGAGAGCGATGAAGAGCCACAGCTGACAGTGGATATTGGGGAGCCACACGCCGAGGCCCTGGAGGAGCCTGACAAAGGGGCGGATCTGGTTTACTCCCTCAACGACCGGCCACCATGGTACCTCTGCATTCTGCTCGGCTTCCAGGTAACGTGACGCTTTGAAACTCTGTGTTGTCGTTTTGGCCTCTCAAGAGATGAAGAATGTAAAAGCTGTTGAAGACCCCATGAAATGAAAAATGTAGTTCCCCAGCTTCAGTCCTGTGCTTCAGTCCACGTGGTAATTGTTCGTTTTCTTTCTGTATAAACCAAATCTTAGTATTTTCTCTTCCTGTAAAAGAGATGTGGTGACATTTGATGACTCATCCTGCACTTGTCCTAATTTTGCATCCAATTAAAATCAATTTTTCAAATGTTTACAAAAATCTACCAGTCACCATGGCAACCTCGCTGTATCTTTACACCACCGTGAAGCATCAGCTCTGTCGTGGGGATGAGCCTGCATCTCTAGCATTATTGCTACCTTCAGCTACTGGCTATATGCTCTCACTTGATCAGCGTCTTCGTCATCATCATCATCTTTCACCATTTCATCCCCACCTGGCCCGTCTATGAGGTCGGCAGGTAGAGGAGTCCTCCACAACAGAGTGCAGGTGATGTCTGCTACTGACAGTCCCACAGGTGCTGCTTGACGTACACTCCCTGCTATTGGCTGCTGTAGATGCCAATCAATATCTGCGACTAGTCCCTCCCTACCAGCTTGTTTTCACTGGAAACATGTGACCATGTGGAACAGAATGGTATCCGGGGGTTGGGGGGGGGTTTCAGGGTGTCTTTAGCAGGCGAGAGGCTACATTAGCATTTACCTGATGAATGTTACTCCAACAATCACACACCTTTTTTCTCTGTTTTGAACCAGTGTGCTGTAAAACCAAATCAAACCTGGTTACAACAGGCTGAAAAGCTGCACACACACCAGTCACTGTTAAACAACCACATGTTTACACACACACACACACACACAAGCAACACTCAGGAAAGAGATACTGAATGTATTTGTTCACTACCTGACAAAACCTGGGTAATCTAATAATGAATCGCTGTGGCGGTGCAACAATATTATTGAATCATTCAAGACCAAACGTCTGCTGCTTCGGGCTAAAGGCTTCTTCACTGCGATTTATATTCAGTGTTGCATTTTAAACAACAGTCTGTTATTGTCAGGTGAGTTAGTACCTTTTCCTAATCACTGTGAAAACACGAGAGTAGGAGCAGAGCCAGGGGCGTTTCTGAAACGTCAAACCCTACTTCATCATTTGAGCTGCTGCTGCTGCTCAACATAAACAAAGGTGGTTTTCCTTTGGATGGAAAAATGTTTTTATTCCTTTTTTTAAGGAACAATGAAAGTTTTTTTTTTTTTTTTTTTTGCTTTGTTCATTGCAGAAGAAAAGCTCCCTCCACCTGATTTGCACCTTGAATGTAATTTCAAATTGCTATATAACTCAGACTAAAGAGCAGTTCAGGGTGTGCTGGGGCACTTGTAAATTTTAAAGCACTGTTTTATTGGATCCTATACCAACTTTCGTCGTCTCACTGACGGTGCCGCAGATGTACTGCAAATTACACTCGTCTATATTGACCCAGCAAAGAAAGGAACGTCATAAAAAAGGAGATTAGCTCCATGGATTAAGACCCACACATTGAAGCCAGTAACAAGACAAATCCATCAGTTATAAAAGACAAAATTAGTATTGTGGTAATGTATGCATCAAAGGGAGCAGCAACGCAGCTTGTGCTGGAGCCCAGACAGCTGTAAATTTTACATTTTTCAAACCATATTTTCTGTGATATGTACGTGAGGAGATCAGATGTTTGGCAGGGAGTTGAAAACACATATATTGCTTTGGCTGCACAGCTGATACTTGCTGGAGGAATCAATCAGCCTTTAGGGCTTATCATGGGATGTGTTCATTTCCCTCGATGATCCTCTTTAAAAGAAGATCCATCCTTCACTGTCTGTCATTGTCTTTTTTGAGTTATTGACTCTTCCTGCTGTTGCTGCAATACGAAAGAACTTAACCCCAACCTGTTTTTGATCGTAGTTTTACGGTCTGGCTGGGAAAGACATTCAGACGTCGACTTAACGTCTGGGACGGGGGGCACGCAAGAATGACAGGATGTAAAGAGGCGGTAAAAATATAACTTTATGGATGTTTTGACGGTGCAGAGGCTGACCAGCGCTGAGCCGTGTTCTGGTATTTGTTGGAGAAAAATGTGGTTTCTTCTATTCTGGGAAGTCGCTTTCACCTGAGCGTCGGACCTGGGCGACATGTGTGTTCAGACTGAATGTTACAAGAGTGGGTTTGCTATATTAGTTGCTTTTACTGTTTAAAGTGTCATATACAGAACCATTAAGGAGTTCAACACATCCAGGTGCTGGTCCACAGATAAACGGATCTGGAGCAATAAAAGTTCACCGAACATTTTAGCCCTGCAGAAAGTGGCCAGTGGCTGCGATGACGATCACACCAGTGCACGGTCATGAGGGTCTGTAAAAGACAATCAATATGGTGTCATGTGTTCTCCGCTTCTGGTCCTGGTTATCGCTCCAACCACAGACTTTTGAATCAGATGCAGCTGATTTATAATTTTTCCACTTCAACCAGATGGCAGCGCATCAGTGGAAAAGCTATACTATAAAAAGAGAAGATTAAGAGACGACAGGAGAGACCAACCTAAGATCCTTCTTGTTTGCTTCTGTCAATCTGAGATGAATATGAATTTGCAGAGAAAACCTCATAAGCTGCTTTCCTCCTGAAAGAATTCCTCCCAGTTTCCTCTTGTCATGAAACTGACCTTCAGCATCTCCTCTGATTTATGGCAGTTGTAAGTTACATTAAAAACAAAAACCCCTCTAAATCATCAATGATTTGTCTCTGAGTTTTTTTTTTCCCCTGTGGTCCAAATTCTTTCGGATCAGTGGTTAACACCAACACCACCACCACCACCACCACCCCCCACTCAACACACATGCATCACACAGGGGTAGAGTGTACTGGAGAGTTAATCCTCGCCAGCTGAACCCTGACTCCTACAAATTACATTTCTGTACAGCTAAAACACTAAAAGTCCTTCAGCAACCATAAAGAGCCATCAAAGTTGTTACCATATAAGTCACTTATTGATGTTCCTTATGCACCTGAAGCACGCATGACCTGGATAATCCACACGCCACTGTACCCGGACTGGTGGTTTCTATATGAAGGTTTAGGCACTAAAACATCTTAAATGAGTTTCAGATAATAATAATAATAAAAGACAAAACATTGTGACATCAATGGTTACATAAGTACTTTATTGACAAATGCGGACTTTGCTGCTCCACTTCTGCCTCTGCACCATGTCATAATCACTACGGCCACTAGGTGTCGCCTAGCAACAAAACATGACGTAATAACCTGCTGCAAAAACATTCAAGTTGACAATGAGTTGATTCTGATACGTATCAATAAAATGTGTTTTATTGATCCTTGTTTCAGTATTTAAACACTGCAGCATAAAATCCACATGTGGTGACTGCAACATTATAAGCTTTTATTTTATGTTTAGACTCATCGCACTTCAGGCACAGTAAAATCTGGTGCTTCACAGAAAGCAGATACAGCGCGTCGTCCGAGATACGCCGCATACACGTTGTGTGTTGTTGAAGCTGCGTGTTGCGCAGCCTGTGCTTGTTAAACGGGGCCGTAGAAGTGATGGATACCTGTGACAGAAGGTCGCCTCGGCCGGCCGACACGCGAGACTTTTCATAAAACTAAGCAAAAGGTTTATGCTCTGCACTTACCGTCACACGGGGAGTGGACGCCAGACGCCATCCAACGGGATGCAATCCAATACAAGCATAAATAAACGCTACTTTTACGGGGTTTACAGTTTTAGCTTTGTCGAGACATCCCAGGAATTTACTTGATGACAGGTAAAGATTAGTTTTTGCTCTTTTAAAACCTAACAAAGGTCAACCATGGAGTGGAAATATTTTTCGTGATGTCACTCTGAACAGTTTTCAGGGGCACTGATGATCATTGTTGAATCAGGAGGCAATGACGGACGACCTGTTTGCTCATTTGAAAGGCGTATCGCTGTGTGAATAAGCCGCTGTGAGCCACTGCTTAGATTGCAGCATTAAATGTCTTAAGTGATGTGGTCTGTCCTGATCCAGGTGTTGTCACAGCTGCCCAGGCTGCCGCTGCTGAGCTGGTGTTAGCATTGTTAGCTAATACCAGCTGTGAACAGACCAAGTGGCTAATAAACAGTGTGATGTGCAGCTTTTATTTCCTGTCAGTGCACAGAGCAGCCATCTTGGATTGTCAGCTCAGGGGGTTACAGAAGTCCGTCCAACTTCAGGAGCTCCTGATCTGGGATTATTGCAATGTTATTAAGATGTTCTTAGAGTTAAATGCTTTTATTTTGAAAATTAAAAAAAAAAAGGTATAACATAATCACATCCTCAAATGTCTTCTCTCTCCTTTGCAGCATTACATCCTTGCTTTCGGGGGCATCATTGCGATCCCGCTCATCCTGGCCGAGCCGCTCTGCATCAAGGACAACAACGTCGCCAAGAGCCAGCTCATCTCCACCATTTTCTTTGTGTCGGGGTTATGCACGCTGCTACAGACCATCATCGGTATCAGGTGGGCTCCCTCGCCGTCTCACAAGCAGGCTGCATGCACAGAGATATCACAGGGCATCCTGGGTGACTCCTGCACCTGGTAAATCCTTCATGGTGTTTCCACTCGTCTCACAACAAACTGAAGATTTACTGACACCTCCCGTCATATATCATCTAATATTCCCCACATGACATGTGCCATTACTTCACCAGTGATCAGTGACAGGACGCGTGACTAACTAGACATTAATAGAGTCATTATGATACCAAGATGTCACACCTGGCTTTTGTGGTTGCTTTGAGCAGTTTTTTTTTTTTATTCCTGCCACTAAAAAAGATACAAACGTGCCCTCAAAGCACTTGCACCACACACTTGAGACCGTGCACTGTGGATCGTTAAAGTAGAGCACACTGGGTTTCCACACACACTTTCTCCCACACACACAAGATTTGACAGCTTATGCTCCTCTAACCTCCTCTGGAATGGTATTTATTTGTGTGTGCGTGCATGTGTGTGCGTGTGTGTGTGTGCACGCAGGTGTTCACACTTTAAATGCTGTCAGCCAGGTTAAAGATTTACAGCAGGTACCAACTGAGGAACTGCCCTGGATAAGAATGTTCACAAGATAGCAGAAACCACCACATGTTCCCTGACTACCAACACTGTGCCCCCCACACCACACACACACACACACACACACACACACACTGCCTCTTTGTGCAGGTCCTTTTACAAAGTTCACACAAAGCAACACTAAGGGAACGCTCTCAAGCACCTGAGGCTGCGGCTCGGCTCACAGTGAGCTTCTCCGTGTGTCTCTGTGTGACGCTGATGGTGGAAACGAGACACCATGGGCAGAAGTTGTGAAACACTTAAAGCCTCCTGCTCTCCAAAGCTTAGGCAGCTTAATTTGCGGTTTTCCTCTTTTACAACAATCGTGGGAGCTGTTTGGCCCTTTGATAGGAAAATCCATGTGAAGCTCTTGTATCCGTCTCTGCTCTGCAGCTGCCTCCCACACATACAGTACAGCACAGTACAGAGCTCCGCACACGTACCCTGTGCTGCCCCCGTAGCTCGTAAGCCTGCGCAAACAGCTAAAGCTTATGTTTGAGTTTGCTGCCTACACAGTGTGGCAAAAGCTTAAAGGGACAAAAATGGGATCAACCGTGACGTTGAATTATAAGTGAGTTCGTCTTTATTTTTATTGCACCCTTTGAAATCAGAAGTGGTCTGTGAAACAAGACGATATAAAGATGAAAAGGGCACAAAGGCATGCAGAGAACAGTGCACAGAGAAAAGCAAAGAAAACTATACAAACATGCACAAGCCAAAATGAAAACATGTTTCTGTTAATGCGTCCCAACTTGTCCTCAAGTTTCAATTGGAAATGTACAGATTTTAAGAAGCCAGAGGTCACGCTGAGGCTGCATGGCGTTCAGGTGACGATGAGGCTGAGTGTGATTTTCTTTTTTTGAAAACTAAAGATATCACACTTTTTACTTTTGAAGGCAGCAGGTTGAACTTTCTTTTATTTTGAAATTCTTCAGACACCAGCCCATGTTCATCGCTGGCACAAACCGCACACAGACGACTCCTCCGCTGTCGGTCATGCTGTGTTTACTGCGTGTTTGGGCAGCTCAGTTCGATGGTTGGCAGCGACCCAACGATGGCGACATTAAGATTCGCCACGGACCATGGGCTTTTGGGAAATAAAGAAAGGTTCCTTTCAGGTTGAATGTGTCCTGCGTTTACCACCAAGATAACACTGTTTGTTGATTCAGTTCCATGGCATCGTATGATGTCTATCTAGCCCTTCCTTTCTGATTCTACTGATTTTAAGGAGTAATATTTATCCAGTGTGTTGATCTGTGTGGCTGCTGCTGAAGGTAAGTACAGATGAACACACCTCTCATGACCACTTGCCTAATGAAGTTTCATAATTATTAGAGTTTGACCTGAACGCACCTTAAAAAAGCCACGTGCGCTTTTATTGTTTTGTTTCCAGTCTGTGAGAAAAGTTAATTAACATGCTCAGCTCCTCTTCCAGGTTCGCTTTAAGCAGATTAGGGCCACCCTGTTCTTCAGAGACCTGATACCATTACCCTCCACCGTGACCTCTGACCTTTCAAAGCCCCCTCTGCCTTATCGATTTGTAGGTTACCGATCCTCCAGGGTGGGACGTTCAGCTTCATCACGCCGACTCTGGCCATCCTCGCTCTGCCCAAGTGGCAGTGTCCGGCTCCGAAAGCGCCCACGGTCCTGTCCATGCAGCTGCACAACGGTACCAGCTCGCTGCAGATGGAGGACTCGGACGAGGTCTGGATGTCGCGAATGCGTGAGGTATGTAGAGCGTTGAGTGTGAGAATCTGATCGG
The DNA here is from genome assembly GCA_019059645.1 of Caranx melampygus. Classification (NCBI taxonomy): domain Eukaryota; kingdom Metazoa; phylum Chordata; class Actinopteri; order Carangiformes; family Carangidae; genus Caranx; species Caranx melampygus. The sequence goes on from JAFELL010000619.1 coordinate 17,984, forward strand.
TCAGACTTTAGACTTTAGTGAAACCATGAGGATCCTGTGTCGTCCTGTCACACCTTAACGACTGAATGAGGGTAGAACGAGTCATATGGTTCCTAACACTGTGCATCCACAGAGACTTTGCTCTGTGCGCTCGTATCAAAAGATACAGGTTGAGATTCGTGTTTTATCACAAATGCACATGATACTTTAAATTATTTTGAAATAGAAATAAAAAAAACGGGTAAAACGACACCGAAAAGAGCAACAGACCCACGCAAATGACAGAATTGATAAGTTGCACTGGCTGTTGCTCAAACTAGCTTCCAGTGACAGTAGCAGCTGTTTAAATCAGATAAAGGGGAGATATCGCTTCCACTTAAATAGACTTTATTTTTATTTTCAATCTTCATCTGGTCAAACACTGCCTGCCATGTTTGCACTGAACGCACGCCACTGCTTTGATATCGTCAACACAGCTGAAAGTTTTCATAACTGCCGAGCTGCCAAAGCGCTCGGTATCGCTCACTATCTCCTCCCTGGTGGTTCCTGGTAAATCTATCTCCAGGATCACATTTTGCCATCACACCCAGACACACACAATCACACACCTGGTCACACACAGGACTCACCCAAACACTCTTTAGTCCATATGAAAACAAGAATGTCTATTCTTTCTGTAGAATAAAACATCCATTTTCCATTATAAAGGCTGCTGTTCCTGTGAAGCGGTGGGTCAACAGGATTTATGGAATTCCTCTGGAATGACGCTGCATCAACAGAAACTACACCTTTGTATAGCTTTCAGTGAGGAAGATTTGTGAAGTGCTACAGATCTGCTGGTTTCTGCGACGGGATGTGTTTTACTGCTTTCACATGTCCTGCAGTTTAAAAGGCACGGTAGCAGGAGAAAGCCGCAGCAGGCCAAGAGTTAGACAGACATCTACAGAGGTGGATTTATGAAGCTACCTGTGCAGGTCGCACTCAAGTTGGAGTTTCTTTTGCTTTTGTTTCTTCTTTTTTTTGTGTTAACACTCAACATGTACACATCGCTGACAGCCACACAGAGTGGTACTGGGCGGGGATCTGTTCAAGTACAACATGTTCTGGAGGAAGCTGAGGTCAGAAGGTCTGACGCTACTTAGAGCAGGAGCTGTGATATGAGTCTCTATTCTGTAAAACCCCCAGGCAGCAAAAACCTACAATGTGTACTGATGTTATGTCCGTCTTGTCTTGCCGTCCACAGATCCAAGGAGCTATCCTGGTGTCCTCTTTGCTTCAGATCATCCTGGGCTTCTCCGGGCTGGTGGGCCTGGTGCTCAGATTCATCGGCCCTCTAGCCATCGCTCCCACCATCAACCTCATCGGCCTGTCGCTGTTCATCGAGGCCGGGAAGAAGTGTGGAGGCCACTGGGGCATCGCTGCTCTGTGAGTGACGTGATGCCTGACGATACGGTGACGTATCATACTGCAGAGAGCAGCATCTAATATAGTGAAGGTGCATGGAGCTAAGCTAGCACTGAAAGTAAACCTGGTCACGTTTGGTTTTAAGGCGTGAGTCGAGTTCCTATTAACAATCAGTCATGTGTTGTGAAGCTAAACCAGGTTTTTCAGGTTATATGTGGTCTTTTTTTTTTTTTTTTACCTGTTAAAAGTCTGACTGAAGCATTTTGAACCATGAGTAGCTGATAAGAGGCAGAGCCATATACAGGGAGTTAGAGTAATCCAGCTGAGAGGTGATAAAAGCGTGGACGTCTGTTTCCCAGTTATTCTGAGAATAACACGGCTTTAATGTGGTATTATTTTTAACTGCTCGGCGGGCCTTGTTGATGTTGGTGTTGGTGTGTCTCGTGCTCGATGATATAAATAGTGTGGGAAGAAAAAAAAAAAAAAAGTGCCCAGGTCTGTTCAGTGCTGTACATCTGATGGAATTATCAGACTTAATTAAAGCAGCTAGGTTTTAAATGGCAGATACAGTAATGTAAGATAAGATAGTTGAAATGAATAACATTCCCAGACGAGTGAGTCACAGACAGGCCGTCCATCTTATTTGTCCTCGTCAATAAAATCTAATTGTCATGTTCCTATGCTGCATTCATCCACTGTTTATTTGCTCTTGTCTTCTCCCTTTGTCTCACTCATGTCCACTATCTAAATCCACCTAATTTCCATGACGACAGCTAATGGACCTCACTGCTCCACTTTAGCCCCTGTCATGTACCCTTGCCCCCCCCCCCCCGCCCTGTCCAGATCCTTGAAACCTGTCTTCATTATGCGCTGCCATCTCCAGGATAATGCAGACTAAAGCCATTACACAGAGTGATCCTTGTGGGTTTTAAAAGGTTCAGCACATCCCGTATCCTGGTGCCGTTTTATGGATGGTACTCAGCCCCCCCCCCCCCCCCCCCCTCCCCACCCCCGCTTGGCTCGGCTCTCCCACAACACAGCACGGGAGCTCGGGCATCCTGGAGATGAGAAAGTCGTGAAGGGAAGATGAAGCTCACAGATTGAATCACATGTTATATCACATCAACGTCTCCTGCACCACTTCCCCTCACATATAATCAATTAACATTTCTTACAGACAGTTTGTTTGTGTCTTTGTCTTTTGACCCAGAGCATATTTGTCATTCCAAACATCCAAACTAGATGTTCTGACAGATTTTTCTCCCTTTTGCACTCATTAGTTTAATCTGGATCAGTGTTTCGGCTTCGATGTAAATGTTTAAATTGGATTTGAGTGACTTGTGTTTATGCAGAAGAGAGAGATACAGAAAGGAGCTCATTCTTCTCTCTGAAATAGAATAAACTTTTTTTTTTTTTTTTTAATGTCCACTAACCTGGACCTGTCCAAGTGTGCAGCAGGCTGCAGACTTTCCCACTGAAACAACATGCACCACAGGATCTGCATCTTAAACCTTGAATGTTATTGTTATTGAATTTCATGCACAGTGCGCGGTGTTTTCATGCACAGCATGCAGCGTCATGTGCAGCATGAAATGTCATTCAAAGACAGGGAGCTGCGTATTTTACAATGTCATAATGGCCACGTTCACCGCACTTACCAACCCATAATCCTTTTAAGCATCTTATAGGCTTGTCTCCTGTGTAAAATTACATGGTTTCACTTTGTCCGACCCCCCCCACCCCTCCTCCAACTGTGATGTGTGGAGGCATTGCATGTTTAAGCACAGTTATGCTAATAGCTGTGAGTGCCATGGCTCTCTGGAGGAAACCACTGTGGGTGACTCACTGTGCGTTCTGTCTTGTGTGTTTCTCACAGCACGGTCTGTCTGATCCTCCTGTTCTCCCAGTACCTCAGCAAAGTCGACGTCCCCATGATCGCATACAAGGACAAGAAGTGGACCGTTTTCCAGTATCCGCTCTTCAAGCTCTTCTCTGTGAGTTGCCAACACCGTCCGGGCCTGACAACGACAACGCATAAATGTTTCTTGTTGTCCATCAAACCTGTTGAAACCTCTTGTGGTTTGTTTCAACACTGTAAAGAACAGTGAGCATTATGCAGTATCAAGCCAAGCTTTTCCACCCCCCTGCACAACGATGATGTAAATCTATCAGACATTAATGAGGGCCAAATCAAAACGTAAAAACAAAAAAAGGCGATTACAAAATGTTGCATGATCAGTTTATATCCAGAGGAAATGCCTTTTCATTGCACTTTTACAATCCAAGCAGCTCTTAGCTCTTCTCCTGGAGCACCTGCACAGGACATGCTGGTTTCATCTTATTTTCCACTGCAGAAGAAGAAGAAGTACCATAAATTCTCATCTCAACGCCGGTCTCAATTAGAAGCCAGGTCTATTTCTATTTTATGTGGAAGTTCTTGTGAATGTACAAAACTTCTCAAAGCCCGTGGTTGTATGTTTGAGCAGTTTCTGAGCTGCTCCATTTGTGCTAGATTCATTAAAGGCCTGAAAAGTAAGACCTGACCTGGTCCAAACTGCAGGTGTTGAAGGGCGGATGCAACGCAGCCAAAAAAATAGATGAAAAAGGAAGCCTGTGGCTTGACCCGACCCGAGCGATTTGTATTTTCAACCCAAACCCGGTGCTTCTGGTCAGGTAGCAGTCTAGATGGCCGGAGCAGGCATTTATTTAGAAGTTTAAAAGAGAGATCTGGCTCTTTCCTTCTTTTTTTTACTCTTTCAAACAGTAAGAACAGAACAATTTCATAGCCTAGTGTTTTCCCATCTTTGCTAAGCATAAGATTTATTGAAAATACAATAAAAGCCTGTCCCATGTAGACGCCTGCCAGTTCGGCAGCTGACGCGAATATGTGGGAATTGATGGTATTTGCACTGTTAGAAAAGCAAATGCAGGAACACACTGGTCAGCTCTCTCTACAGGGGTTAGGGTTAGGGTTAGGGCCCCTTTGCTGCATGGCAGTGCTCCTCTCTCATCCATCTGTTTGGAGTAGAAATCGGTGTGTGTGTGTGTGTAGTTGACGACAAAACATTTTTAAGATGATATTCTATCCGCTCCATTTGTCAATCCTTCAGCTACCACTGTGTTGTGATTACGGTTGCCTCCAGTCAGGTGGAGGTCACCCGTGGTGATCAGAGCGGGGGAATGTTGTTGTTGTGACGACCTTTTGTTTAACTAAGGGTTTCATTTGGGGTTTTTTGTACGGTTACATACCTTGTCAGTGTGAGAGCTGACACGCACAACTGCTCTCCTTCACCGGTCGCTGTCAGTCACACAGATGCATGCTGCTTTACATGCGTGGGCTTTTACATTAAGCACACTGAGGCAAAGGATCTGTATATTTTCGCAAATACAGGTGCAAAATAAACATTGTGGAGGTATAAGACTGACTTCTTTCCATCAATAAACATTGTTCTTCATTCTCTTCAAAGACAGCCAGAATAAATAGGATGGGATTTGCACTATGACTGATGGTGAGGAAAGACGGCGCTCTAATGAAACGCTGACTCAATAAATAAAGGTTAAAAAGAATGACAAGAACATCAAACTGAGAGCAAGAGGCCTCCTCGGGAACTGAAGACCTCTGAATCACTCTGGCTTCAGGGTTCACTCACTTGGAAGTTGTGCAACATGTAAAAATGCAATTTTTTTTCTCCTTTTTAACATGAAGGTATGAAGCCGAGAAAGCCGAGAGAAAGAGCTCACCTGCTGTGTGAGGGGCTTCCAACACTGATTAGGACTTACACGCACTTTAATCACATCGGATGCATGGTCTGTTGTTGAATGTGACTTTTGTTTTATGGGTTTTATGTTTAATGAATCTGCTGTAGTAGGGGAAGATGTCGAGATCAGATCCAAACAAAAATCAAAAAGACATCAAGGGCACGGTTTGCTCTGCTGCCCTCGAGCTGCTGTGTGACACCGCTCACAGAGGCAGGCGTATGATGAAAGCATTCTTGTGGACAGCTCTGCGCTCCTATGTAATCCCTGTATAGGTGCGACCCTCAGTGTTACGTACGGTATGAAGGTGCATGCAGGCAAAAATTTAACAGTACAGCACTGAAACGTGAGATCAGACCGTGCTCGTATGCTCCAGCGACTTCATATGAATCTGTTTATACAATACAATGCAAGAAAAGCTGTGCAACAGAAGATGCTGTGGGCGATATAAAGCCTGGTGTGTAACATGCAACTCGCTTATTATTCTAGGAAACATGCAGTAATCGCTGCCTCACTGGCCTTGAAGTTTCTCAGAAATATAATTGGCAGGAAGAGACACACACACACACACACACACACGGACACACACCTAGACTTCAGAGAAAAAAAAAGATTATCAGTAAATGATTCAGATCTTCCCCAAAATACAATGCGTCCTTCCTTGGCTCGTACCCAGTCCAGTCAGTCCGGCGCTTTTGCTTGTCGTCCCGCTGATAATTAAACAGACGCAGGTGAAAACATGACCTCCTTAGCAGGGGATGTAAGAGCAGGGTATGTTTTGTGTTGGCTCAACTTCCACTTGTAATGCACTCTACTGTGTGTCTGATAACAAATCCTAGGCTTTGTTCGGGATGTGTGGAGGCTGGCTCGTCTGCTTCTTGCTGACCATCTTTGACGTCCTGCCTTCCAAGTCAGACGAGTATGGCTACTCGGCCAGGACGGACATCAGCGTGGACGCCGTGACCAACTCCCCGTGGTTCCACGTGCCTTACCCAGGTGAGTCCACAGGCTGCATTTTACAGTAACAGCAACTAAAGATCGTTCTATCAGGTTTTCGCTGCAATGAATGGAAGTCGAAGTATTATATCAAAAGCTATTTGAAACTTGTGAGTCTGTCCCTCAGTGTTTAATTTCAGCTTTGACGATCATTCAAACCAAATACAGACAGAGGATGTTTTGAAGTTCACAAGGGTTGCACAACTGCTTTTTAATGATCCGCCAAAATGTCACTAAATCTTTGGGAGAAAATGGATGTTAAGTGCCGTAAGTGCTTTAACTGTATCTCCTGAACCTCTCTAGAATGAGATGATGAGACATGTATTCACTGACAGACGCACCAGAAACGCCTGAGAGAAGTTATGTGGCTTGAAGTTGAACCGGGATTTACATGGCGCTGCTGTAAGAAAACCCTTCAGCCTTTGGACTGAATTTCAAAACCAACTGTGATAATCATTCAAATGTTTGGGTGTATCATTATTTATTTTATTTTTTTTTCTAAAAGCAGCGATACATCCCAGCGCATTGTCTTTGATCTGCCAAATATTGAATGCATATGTCTGTCAAAACTTATCTATAGATTTGTGGAGTTCAGGAAACTCATTTGCGTGGTCGGTTTGATGTCAGTTTTCTTATTCATTGCTGTTAATGGCAAAGACACTTTTATGGCTTCTTGATTATTTGCACATGGCACCTGAGGTTTGAAGAGAATACATTCGCTCTGACCCTGTAATCGACATTTGAAAAGAGTAAACAGGACTTTGTGTTACTTAATGTGTATAAATCATTATCAATTAAAGATATTTACAACACAACAACAAAATAAAACATAAAACAGCAGTGGTTTCACTTGGTTATCCCAATGTGAACCCAAACCCCTTCCACATGGACAGTTATTTTTATTGCTGGAGGCTGAAATTTTCAGTGAGCAGGCAGACATTTGTAATGTAGCTCTTAAATAGGATTATTCAGGAAGTCTACGGCTAATGAACAGCCATTTGGCAGTGAGGCGAAACCGATGCATCTCCGTCACAGGTATCAGATTTACAAAGAAATCAAATTATTACTCTCAGTCCAGATCTGGTATTTCTTTTCTGGGGGGTTTTAGGTTGGGGCGTGAGTATGGATGGATGGATCCATGTCTTTTTTTTTTTTTTTTTTTATTGATGTGAGACCTGATGCATTTTGTGTGACTACACGTTTTTACCTGCCTGTAATAGTGACTGGATTTGAGCGGTAGGTCCCAGCAGTCACATATAAATCATGCCTTGAAGGGAACTGTCATCCTGAATGTGATCTTGAACATTTGACATCTTTGCCCGTGGGCACCTGCCTTCAAGTCTGAACTCGTCCTGAGATTATTATCTTTAACTGTAAAGCATCTCAGGATGGATACAACACTTGTCAGCAGGGATATTACTCTTGCCATCCATTGGCAATTAGAGGTTGTTATATACCTGCATTGTCATTGGAAGCATTTAAGTGTACATAGGGCTGGATTAAGATTCACAGTGGTGCGTGTGATACTGTAAATGCATTTGGGTTTATTATAACCTGAAGGGAAATGTGATGACAGAAGCAGTAGAGGGTCGACATGAACGGAGCCTGCGTTGATGGGGGCCCAGGTTTTGTAAATGTTACTGGGAGCATATATGTGCAGAAAGAACTTGTGCACAGAAAATCCTCTTGGGAAGTATAACTTAAAGCATTACAAGCTTCTGCTTCTCCCTTTGCTTTAGATGAAGCCTCGCCATGATGCCACTCAGTGTTACAAGTTCTGCTTGAAAGCAAACATAAACAGAGGGGGTGTTCTTTGAATTTAACACAGAATTTAATACATTTGTACCATGGCGGGTCTAAAATCTTGAACACATGTCCAAAAACACTTGTTTGTCTTCTAGAGTCCGATCCATCCCCGGCTTTGCACCCTTGGCTTTTATTGTAGCTGGATTATTGAAGCTGGAGGCATCACTTGGGTTTTATTGTGCAGTCATGCCACCCCCAACAAAGTCTGAGCGTTTTGTTAAAGATAATAAAATCTTGCAGACATGTTGTAAAGAAGTAAATATTTTAACCTGTGCAGAGTTGCCGTGCTGGAAGAACAACAGGCCATGTGTTAGAAACAGCAGGAACCAACACCTGTTGAGTTGCTGTTTTTTTTTTTTTTTTTTGTATGAGGAAACTTACAATCCAGAAAGTTGGGTTTGTGTTGGGACTGTTAGGAAGATCCACTGTATTAGAGATCTCACAATGTGTTAGAATATAAAATCTTAGCATGATGTTTGGATTTGTCCAGATGTTTGTACGAGAGACTGCAGGCCAGCATTGCATCATGTTAACCTTTGGTCTGGCAGATGTTCGTCCATAATCTCTCAGCAGAGTACATCTTTGTCCTTCACACCTCCTGGTCTCTGTTGTAGCTCTCAGTCAAAATATGGATCATCTCAAAGTGTGAAGTTGAGTGGAAACTCATCTCTGTCCTCTGTGCCCACAGGTCAGTGGGGTATGCCCACGGTGAGCGTGTCCTCAGTGCTGGGTATGATGGCAGGCGTCTTGGCGTCTACCATGGAATCGATCGGCGACTACTACGCATGTGCTCGGCTGTCTGGTGCCCCTCCTCCCCCGACTCACGCCATTAACAGAGGTATCGCCGTGGAAGGCATTGGCTGCATCATGGCAGCGCTGTGGGGAACTGGAAATGGCACCACCTCCTACAGCCAGAACATCGCTGCGCTTGGCATCACCAAGGTACAAGCTGTAATCTCTTCTTGTGTTTTCTGACTCTGAAGCCTCATTGATTGATCTTTCTGGCCACCATCATTATCCTGATGGCAGCACACAGTTGGTTATTCCTAGGAAAACATCTAGAATAAGTGCTAGATGATTGTATTCTTTATCGAATCATTGTTGGAAGTCTTCAAACCCAAAAACAACAATCTGGACCTGGGAATGAAGCTGTGGCAGATATCCCTGAGCCTGACAGAGCCGTAAGGCCTGAGGAGGTGATGATGCTAACTCTGACTGACCTGACGGTCCAGTGAAAAGTTGAATGTGAAGAAGCCAAGACCCGGTCCAACAATGCAGGGACAAGAGCAGGCCTGTCTGTTTCCAGCTGAGGTGGCTGCAGGGTTTGTTTCCTCCTGCAGTCTGCGTAGAGAAGGGAGAGGAAGGCGGTGAGAGGAAGCATGAAGACGGTGGTAGGATCAGTGTTATTTTAGTGCCTTTGGAGGCCCCCCCCCCGGTGCTGTCCTTAGTGCCGGTACATTACCATAACCACTCAAGTGAACTTTAGTGAGCTCAGTCCTTCAAGGGCCCAGCGAGGGTCACGTCCCACCCATATTCTGTTATAACCTTCACCGAGCTTTGTGAAATAATCTAAGTAATGTGCGTGTGAGGTGCAGATGGAGGAGTGATGGTGTGGGAGGGCAGGCTGCAGGAATGCACAAGTAATGTTGATTTATGGGGAGTAAGTGCCTGTCTGGTCAGAGGGCACCTTTCTTGTGATGAGAGTGAATTTATGTCGACGGCGTAAAATCTGCATATAATGCATCTGCTGATTTACTGTACGACGTTTTCACACAGTGTAATTTGAGATTGATGTTGAATTGATTGTCACATTGAGCTTGTTCAGTTTATGATCGCTGAAGCATGTGAGGTGAGTTCATCGCAACACCCAACACACACACACACACACTGCGATGAACGAAATGAAGTCTGTTCATTTTATTTCGCGTATTCTTTCTTCGAAAACAGAGTGTGTTTGTGTTGTTTACTCCCCCGTCCTTCAGTGAATGTTGCCTCTTGATGATGATGGCCTCCATTCATGTCTCATCAGAGCTTCCTGGTTTAATGAGGGTCAGTTAACATTTAGATGAACAAATATACACGCAAACACAACCACGAGTATGTCATGAATGAAATCATGTTCATCGCTGACGTGGGCGGAGCGAGCGAGGTCAGATATAATTTCGCCGTGACCTTTTGATTACAGTCGTGTGATACAGTTAATGAGGGCGGATGATCTGCTGATTGGCTGCAGCAGTTGTTTGCTAGCCTCGCCGTCTCGTTGCCGACATGACGGATGACATAAGCAACAGTCGTATATAATGAATTTTCAATGGTTTGACTTTCATAGAAAAAGAACAGTCGGGGCTTCGTGGAAGATCCATTTAAACCTATTTCACTGTCGTTTTTACAAGACACAAGAGCTCGTTACTTTGATCTTTGGGGTGAGACAATAAAACAAATTGCTCTTGTGAACACAGATGTGCAGAGTTTACTGTGCACCAGAAACACCACAACATGACGCTTTGTTTTTTTGTTTTTTTTTCCAATATGCGTAAAGAAAATAAATAAATAAGATAAGCTTGTAAGGATGGTGCTGACGATAAACCCACCTTGTGCTCCTCAGGTCGGCAGCCGGCTGGTCCTCCAGACGACCGGCATCCTCATGATCGTCCTGGGAATTTTTGGGAAGTTCGGAGCGGTTTTTATCACCATCCCAGCCCGGTCATCGGAGGGATGTTCCTCGTTATGTTTGGAATGATCGCAGCAGTGGGGATATCCAACCTTCAAGTAAACACATTTCAATATTGCAATAGAATATTTTCTTTGTATCGTGTTTTCATACTATCTATATAATATTTGATTTGGTGGGCGTCTGATCCAAACACCTGCTGTATGGAGCACCGAGATGGACCCCCACCCCTTCCTTGTAAATCAAGATCCTTGAAACAAAAAACATCCATCCCGCTGAAAAAGTCCTTGAATGTAGCACTAAATCTAGCTGGCTCCAAGGGTTCGACTGAATCCTACGTGGATCAATTGATAAAAAGAAGCGTATTCATAGCCTGAACGATGAGCCCTTCTGTTGAGCACATTTTTACAGCTGCATGTCAGATTGAATACCATACCACTGCTCAAACTGCATGCACGTGGCAGTTGTTGGCATTTTAGAGCCCATGACACATCTGTGAATGCCTCGTAGGGGTTGGTAATACATTTTTTAGGAGTTGAAGCAACAGGAAACCAAGTGACCAGTATAAGCTGTAACCCTGTTTCCTGGCAGAAGACGTTTCTGTGTGACTCAAGCAGGATGTACCGGGGCAGGTCTTTTGCACCGGCACATTTAAAACCACCCACAGACATGAGAAGAGTGTTAAAAAAAAGAAAGAAAGAAATATCACCAGTGTTTTGTCCTTTTTAGGAAACACACAAGGTCGCAGACATTCATCTCTCCCCATATAAGTGTCAAAGCGTCACTCTTCACATGCAGCCGACACGCAGAGAAGCTGTGTGAAGCAGAAATCCCACACAGTGAATCACCCAACTTTTATATCATTTTCTTGGCCTCAGAATCAGTGATCATATAACCGCAGTGGAAGTGTTCAAACTGCTGCGTTTTTTCTGACGTTTAATGAGCAGTGAAATCTGAAAATAAGTGAATATGTGGTGGTCGGTGGGGGGTCGGTAGGGGGTCGGTAGGGGCCGGTGGTCTCCGAGCAGCAGGGGTTTGGAGGGAGTCCCACCCAGAGAGTGTACTGTTTCCTCTGAACTCTCTCTCCCATGTGTGTGTTTGTAAAAGGATCAGAAGTGACACAGTGGTTTTTTGTCCATTGTTCTGGACGCAGGTGTCAAAACTCACAGCATAAGATCATAGGTCCACAGAGCGAGCGCTGCATTTTATCCCTGTGCTCAGATTCAGCTCTGAAACCTCGGGATCACATTTCAGTCGTCCAGAAAAGACCAATGAAAGAGCTCCTCGTAATACAGTTAGAGCTAAAGCTAATGGAGGTGGAGCCTGTCGGCTCTTTATCAATCAATACCTGGGTCATTTTGTGTAACAGTGGGGGGAGGGGGGAGCGATCCCCTGTCTCTCCTGCTGAGCGAGTGCACCTCTTAAAGGGCACTCTCACATTGACCTTGCTGCCCTGATTCTGACCTGTTTTACCCCGTCGTAAGCGAATAAATGTGAGACCTCCTCCAAAATAGATTCAGGTCTTTTTAGGAGTCCTGGATTATTTCTAATCACATTCAGTCCAGCTCCAAGACAGAGATGGGCAGACATCTGAGAGGGAGAACAACAAAATAATGGCTTGCACCTGAGAGTCAAAACCATTTTAAATAATTTGTATCACATAATCTCTCTCTGTCTCTTTCTCTGTCTCTCTCTCTCTCTCTCTCTCTTTCTCTCCAGTATGTGGATCTGAACTCGTCCCGTAACCTCCTCATCCTCGGCTTCTCCACCTTCAGTGGCTTGTCTTGCCCTCCTGTTTTCACTCCAACCCTGGCATCATTGACACAGGTGATTCTCACACACACACACACACACACACACCACACACACACACACACACACACACAGACACACACACACAGGAATATAGTCACAGTTCCCTGGGGAGAGCCCTTAATATTATTTATCAAACAACCCACTTACAGAATGACCTTTCTTCTGGCACACACACACTGAATGCTTGAGGACAGCTGTCTTACTTTTTATGGAGGATAAAATGTTAAACTCTGATGGGATGGTGGGTGCTAGAGGGACGTGAGCCCTGGGACAGCTGGAGGAGAGGAAACCCAGTTGCTGTGGCCACGACCTGAAACTCAACATGCTGCCTTATCAGTTTTTACATACACCAGACACCAGACACAAGCAGATAAGACCAGCACACACCAGTAGCAATAATGATTGCTGAGAGATTATGAGTTGTTTATAGACAGTAAACCCTCAAATCTGTATCAGATCAGCTCATCCTTCGCTACCTCTTCATCTAAACCAGAGACCCAGACTGGAACATCTCTGATCACGTCAGTGCTGATGCTGATGATATTTGTAATCGTATGTGATAATATACAGTAATTTTACTGTCTCACACACACACACACACACACACACACAGAAGGACAAGGACACGTTTCTCATGCCCCAGCTTTTAATTTTGACACCTAACTCTTTGGAGAAGAAGTAAACAGGACGTTTTCCTGCGCTGTCATCGATAAATCAAATAAACTATGAGGAAAAACAAACAGATCCAGGTTGCTAATCCTTATTGGAGCGACGACGTGGTTCTCAGGTGGTAAATGGGAGGCTGTGTGTGTGGTGTGTGTGTGTGTGTTCCCACGCTCCATCTTACAGATTACCCTTGAAAACATGGCAGTGTTCGCCCAGCCTAAGCTGCTGAGGACAAGGTGTTCCAAATCCAAGGCCCAGATGGCAAAACCCTCCGTTACCTTTAGTCTTTAGCCCAGATTTTAAAGTGACAAGAAGAAACCTTTTTTTCTTCTTACCTGCAGCTGAACGCTAAATATGCTAATGTGTTTTTTTCTCTGTGTGTGTGTGTTGTGTGTGTGTTTTTTTAGGTCATTTTATGTCAGCTGGTTTGTAGCTCAGTTGGTCAGGAGTTCGGTCACGTGGGTTCAGGTGGGTGTGGGGATGCTCCGGCCTGTAGGGGGAACTCGGGTGGCTTTTGCGGTACTCTCTCTTCCTCTTGGTTCTTTTCACTTGTCTAAATGATGATTTATCACAGGAGGTATTAGCTTAGTGCCATATTATTCACAGACTAATCGTGTGGGTGTTGACGTCCCTGTGAGAGAAGAATAAGTCTTCGTTAAATATACAGGACAAAAGCTGCTCGGGGAACTACTGTTACAGAACCAGCATCATCAGTGATCAGAAAAGGGATGTGAGGCCTTTTAACAACACAGCCACCACAGGAACATATCACATATACAACACCTACTCATTTTGCAAAGGTAAAACGTGCAGAAAAGTGTTTTGTCTTTTGACTGGCGACGTCCCTGCTACCGGCTGTGAGCAGCTGTAAAACTGATCTGCTGCCGTAAAAAGTTGTCATAATTGGTTGTGAATCACTTGAGGCAGCTCATCTGACCGAGGCAACATTCCACATTACCACCCAGGCTTAATCCGGTTTAATAATCCGTGTCTGACTGTGAGTTCCCTTGAACGTAATGGCAGTGGTTGTGTTTTAAAAAGCTGGTGGATTATGTCACTTATTTCTGTCACTGCTGGTTTTGTCCAGTTGGAAGGAGGAAGCCAGTAACAAACTGTGAAAGAAAAACTGGGCAGGAAAAGTGAAGTGAAAAAGTTTTTTCAAAACTTCGGAATGATCCACTTACTTTCTGAAATGATAATAGCAACGTGTCCTCGCTGCACGTACAAGCAAATGATGCCGTGAATCCAGCCATGAAACGTTCATCCAGCAGATGAAACAAGACCTTGTGGAAGTCAAATCTAATCAATGCGAGATCTGAGAAACAGCCAGAGACCATCCACACCAATCAGCTGATGGCGCCCTGCTTTTTGATTCAACATTGATCTGCCGCCGAAACATGCTCATGGCTACCTCCTATGAAGTGCTATCAAAAAGCAATCCTCAAGATTAAACGCTCTTCCTTGCAGACATAGACCTTGATCCCATGAGTCATGTGATGCGAGTGTCTCACAGGAATGCTAATCCACAAGTTCAACACTGGGCATGAGGGCTTTCTGGTTCTCTCAGGTCTAGGCGCTTTAGCTCCCAATCCTCTTGGCTAGCCCCATGTCAGTGGCTGTAATCTGCCCAGCTC
>JAFELL010000620.1:0-37601 GCA_019059645.1 Caranx melampygus
TTTACTTATTTACTTACTCTATGAAAGAAAACAGATTTATATAAGATTGAATTTTTTTTGAATTAATCAAAGTTTCTCACGATCAATGGAACATTAACTGTAGTAAAAGCTTTGTATCTCATCATTATGGATCAGCGATGGACCTTGCTTTTGTGCTATTAGCACTCTGCTCAACTGGCTTGATTAAATTAAAGTGATTTTAAATGAATTAATTAAACTGTTTAGATATGCTTCGCCTTATTTCCCCGGGCTGTTTCATTCATTTTTTGGGTGAAAATAACTTGACCAAAACATGAATGCTCAGCTGAAGTACGCCCTGTCCTTTTGCAACATCTTTTTGCTTCCTCTGTAAATGAGTTCTTTTTACACTTACTAAATGAGGTTGTGTTGTTGACATTTAGTGATAATACATTATTATCTTCTATTTGTCGTCTTTTTTGTAAATGAAAGTAGATAGATGTCATCATCTCCTAGTAGTGCTGTAAGGCCTGCAAAAAAGTGAAAGAAAGCCTCTATGAAAATAAATCAATAGAGATCAATACAAGGAATGAAACCATTCTCCACATTTTTTCCACAGCCTATTTGAACAATCTTTGTGATATCAAGGTTGGAAGACTAATTACTTTTGCTCCTTTACAGATGCAGCTTTGTTATTATTATTATTATTTTATTTTATTTATTTTTTGTGACAATTCACTGGTTGGGATTTGTCTTGGTTTGTTTCTCGATTTGTCTGTCTTGGGAAAGACAGCATCGTGTTCTTACATATGACTCCATGTTATAGTGATATGCTTTGTTGAGTATGTAAGCAAGAGTATAAATCCAAAACTGACCAGTTCTTACTTCAACTCAATTTCACATTTTACTTTTTTTTTTTTTTTTTTTTTTTTTTTACAACTTGTGCAAGTGGGAATTAGGCGATACTTAAACCTGCATATAAAGTTGACACGATGTTTAGACAAGTACCAAAATTAGGATTCGTTGTGTGTCATGTTTCTGACCACTTTGCGAATTTAAGTCCGTTTTCTTTAGCCTTCACCGACTCCCGAGGAAAACACTTTTAATTGCTAAGCACTCCCCTGTGCTCGCTGACTAAGACCATAACCCTTACATCCACAGACTAACACCTCCCTGGCACATAATCATTCATCAGCATCCCAGCCGTCGCTCCTTTACCTGCCTACACTTGTTATTTTCAGGTACTGACAGACGAATGGCACATTTCCTGTTTCCATGGGCTTTACTTCTCACCTGTTTCACAGCAGGTCTCAGTTACCCTGGCAGCAGGCCTTTGGGCATTGGAAGGAGGCAATGTTGTTCATTAAATTGTATCAGTGAGAATCCGTATCTGTCAGATGGGAGCGAATCCAAATGAGGTACTGAGGTTGAGGGTGAGACTTTAAAGATCCCATAAACCTCTTCATTTCCTCTCAATATGTCATAAACTGTTATTTGTGATTAATAATTTCACCTGGCTGAACATGTTATGTTCAAATTAGAAAATGTAACAACTGTGATGAAAAATGATTCAGGAGAGGCACGTGGGTGACTATTTACCGAGCCTCAACACTTGACAGTAAACTGGGACTGTGATGGAACATAAAAATTCATTTTCATGTCACTCTGGCTCAGCCATAATTTTCTGATGGTGAATAGGATGTAATTTATCCTAAATGAGTTTTAAGACTCAATAGAGGAAACTGATCAATCACTGAGGGAAACAGACAATCAATCAAAGTTCAAAAACTCGTATCGTAATCCCAGATAGCCCATCTTTCATTCATCCTCTGGAAAAATTAAACTAATCCATGAGGGAGAAACTCCTTTCCCTCAGTGTAAAGAGCAAACCAATTCACAATTCGCCGTTCGTCGTGTCTCATGGAGGAAACTTATGGAGTAAGGTCAGAATCAATAGCAATCATCGAGCATCGTGTAAGCCAAAGCCTGTGGATTGTGGGGAGCTGCATTTGTTACAGGGGTCACTGATCTCTAGTTTCCTTCCTTCCCGCATGATGAGATGAGTGTGGCAGCACTATGGTTGAGCTCATTTAAAAAGCACATGGCTTAACTGGGATACTGGGAATTTTTCTACCGGAGGAGCTCCTCAGCCCTGTGGCACAGCACATGACAGGAATGCAGCAGTGAATCCAAACCAGGGAAAAAGAAAAACAAAACAAAAAAAAACTTCCTAATATTTTCAAGGTAGAAGCAGCCAGAGGAACCACAGAGACCACAAAGACAAGATGCAAATATCAGTGGTATGATCTCCTGAGAGCTGACGGGCTGTCGCTCCTGAAGAGGGAGACAAAGAGCCAGAGTCACTTGGGGAAACACTTCGGTTTGCAAAGCAGCAAATCACTGTGAGAAAAAGTGGAGGAGAAAAAAAAAAAAACAAGAAGAAGTGGGACGTCTGGGTCTGGCAGGGAGGCCTAATGATCTGTGGCAGTTTTCCTTGGCAATGGTGCATGCTCTGTGGAAGAAAACCTTTGTGCATGTGTATGGAGTGTGTTTGTGAAGACAGAAAAATGGTCCCTGCTCTAAACTGCAACAGAAACACAAGTATGACTGCTGACACCAATGACTCTGCTCCGGCCCCCAGAAACCACTTCAGATGATCCGAGGGGCCCAGCGAGACACAGCTAGTGATGCGTAATGGAGCAACTGGACTCAGCTGACAGATTTCTCAGCTCTGAAGATCACAGGATATTGTATAAACTGGCTGGTGAGTCAAATTTGGGTGTTACATGCTAAATGTTTTCATTGTCATGTGGAGATGGAAATTGCCCTGTGGTCGTCGCCTTGAATTCCTTGCGATAACTCTAAAATAACAAAAATAAAAAAAGAGTTCAGGGTGGCCTGGTTGAAATAGGGTAAATAAAGCCGATGAAAGAAACTTCAGGCCAAACTATCTGAAGCTATTTCCATCCCGTGAGCCGTCATCACACTTTAAAACAGGGAAAATGAAAGGTGCAGCTGCTGAAATATAAACCCCAGTTGTTGCCGTTTCACTCTTTCTGACTTTGTCTCTCGTTCTTTCCTCCTTCCTTCAAGATGAAGAATGACGACAGCAGCTTAACACACCAAATTGTCAGCTGAGGGTTGGAGGGGAAAATAATTGTCAGCGGTGGAAAAGAGGGAAAGGCAGAGACGGTCAGGCACAAAGGGGCCTTTCTACCAGCGAGCAGAACTGCCTCACGTCACAACACAAGCAGGAAACCACACCAACACCACCACCACCACCTTACCCCTGGACTTGGTGAGTGTGTGTTGTGAGTGAGAAAGAGAGAGAGAGAGAGACTGAGAAAAAAGGTGGAGGAATGGTAAGGGGGAAGGAGGAAAAAGACAAATAGAAATAAGTCTGGGACATTTAATGAAACCCAATATCCTGCCTCTGGTCTAAAAATAAATGGAGCAATGAGCACATAAACACAACGTAGCATGTGTGTGTTTGCAAACAGCCTGTGTGTGTGTGTGTGTGTGTGACATATAGACTCAGTGGTGCATAAGTGAGATGCAAGAGAGCAGGTATTCATTTCCCAGGTTTATTTGAGCTGAAAATGAATATTGCCCCCGCCCCCACCCCAGCCCCCCCGCTGCATCCTCTACCCCATTATAGCACATAAACACACACACACACACACTTACAAATACACTCCACAAAGGTGAGGTAACATCAAGTGGAGCACAACTGCATGAAAAGAGGTAATGTCAGTTTGATTACGGAAACTATACAGTCCATCGACTCTCCGCTGTATAGGCAATTAAATGGTAGAGTGGATGGAAGCAATTAAATAGTGGGGTGAAACTTTAGAGCTCCATATTACCCTGTGTTATTCTAAGAGTGTGTGTGCATGTGTGTGAAGTCTGATAATCACTAATTACTCACAGAATGTAAGTCCCCATAATTATATTTTCTTCTCTCCTGGAGTTATGTGGCTCAGACTATATGAATAGGGTCATAATATGAAGGTATGTTCACATATTATGTAATAAATGGACCTGAAAAATATAACATTTTAAAACTGAACCTGAATAATTAAACTAAAGAAAAACTACATGTAGTTTTTTGTATTCTGGCGTCTGAAACCTGATGCACCAGGTGGTTTGTTACACAGAGCCATCTGTGTGGGGTTCAACGGGAGCTGTCTGGGAAAAGGCTTGCAGAAATTTCTTGGCAGGTGATTGGTTGAACCATCTGTTCATCACAGGCTGTTGAGGAGAAGGGAAGGAAACAACTTTTGCACCAAGAAAAGCATTCAGTGGTTTTTGCCGCTCTTCTCCCAATGAAGAAATACCCTCTCGTTCTGATATAGCTGATGCAGCGTCTGCGCTAAGCTCTTCAGGCGCCGCCATCGTTGCTAACCATCAAACACTCCGGATTGTAACGCCCCAAAGACACGCCTGCAGCTGGTGGTGGGTCTTCCCTCAGACGACGCTGATCGGTCTGAACCGCTGCGGTTTGGCCATGAGCAAATTGCAAAGCGTCGTTAAGGTTACCAGCCTCTGGGTGTTATGTGTTGGATGCGTGTGAGCATCTATAACCTGCCCTGCATACTGCGCCTGCCCATCCCTCCCTGGCTGTAGGCCTGTCATGCTCCTCACGAGTGATTCACTAATTCTCATAAAAAAAAAAAAAAAAATTAATGGGTGAGGTATCTCCTGTTTTCTTTGGCCCATTCATTTGATTTTTTGGCTTTCAAGCTACAGTCTGTTCCCACACATAGAGGCAGAGCTAGACAGCCAGAGATGCAATGTAATTTTCAACATATCAACTCAAACTGTCATAGTCCATGTGTTTGTTGCATGTATGTATGTGAGTGTGTGAGAATGTGAGAGTGTGTGTATGTGTGTGTGTGTGTGGGAGAGAGCACGCCAAGCCACCTGGAGCAAGGCAGGTATCATTAGTGATGGTGCCAAGAGACGCTTAAAATGCAGCCACTCTGTCTAGTACAAACACGCCTGTCTGGGCACAAATCAGGTGTGTATTTGTGTGCATGTGTGTGATTACACCTTGATGGAAGCCTGACAAAGCCCTCAGTATCACACACCTCCCAGCTTCATCCAGCATGGTGTGTTAAATGTTGTATCTTTATTAAATACACACACACACGCACACACTGGCCACTTTAACCCATGTCATCTCAAGTACGTGCGGCAGCCGCACCAAAGAGGAGACAGACGACTTTATGGAATTAATGATATGCCATTCAGGCAGCAGGAGCAGCCTACACATTTCAATGGGAGACAGAGACAGTGGAATTTATCGGCCATTTGTCCTTTGGCACAACTATTTGCCTCACAAAACATCGCTGCTCGTAAAAAACAGTAAGTGTTAAAATGTTCACAGCTGACGAAACACAAGGTGGCGAAACATAAATTGACACAGTCGCACGCTCACTCGACCAGTGTGACGAATACCTGGGTTTTTATCACCTGAACATCCTATCAGGGCTGTTACAGTAGAAACAGTACGTACGTAATAATGCGTGTGTGCGTTGGGGGGGGGGTGCGTGACTACATTTATTATACGGTATTTCTCCATCTGCAGGGTGGTCTGGATAATTGTCTTATTTGTTTAGCTGCCATCAACATGATACACAGTTTTATATTTCATGACACAATACAGCGAATGTGTTGTGTTCTCAGAGCAGGCAGGCCGAGGTGTCGACTATCATGTAAAGCTGACACTGAGGAGACAGATCTGAAGATTTTTCTCCTTTTTTTTTTTTTTTTTTGTAAAGTGGAGAGGCTTAAGGGAGGGACAGGCTGGTACATAGGTATCAACTATCTGAGACACTGGTGACATTTTTATATCATTTTATATCATATCATTTAATCAGCAGCAGGAAGTTGGTTGGTACTTTTTAAATTCATTTTTATACATATTTAAATATTGATGAAAATATATATTTTTAAAAAAGACAGTAAAGTTATATTCAACTTTCCTATTTTATGGAAAAAGAATTACAAATCATTCTGGATGACTGGCAATAACACCTACGACTAAATACTATTTAGAAACTGAGAACAGAGCTTTAGAGTCTGGATATTCTTTTAGATTTTATTATATTCCACTGATTATAATATGGCCTGAAATGAACTTTTTATGCAAACTACTATGTGTTATTCATAACAACATTTCCATCAAATTTAATTCTGAATGATTATGAGTGAGACAAATTGTGTGAATAAATCTAATCTTAGGACATGTTGTCTAACACAGTGCGTGTAATATTGATTATATGATGATACACACACACACACACACACACACACACACATATATATATATTTATATATATATATATATGTGTGTGTGTGTGTCAGCCAAGCTGTTGTGAACAGGTTTGTGCTCCTAAACTCAGGGTTTTCAAGTAGTGCCAGTAGAAGTCTACAATCCTACCTCATTAAATAAAAAGGACAAAAATGAAAAAAAACATTACACTGAAAAATATTATAGACACGTAATTTATTCCATGTTAAAAAAAACAAACACAAAAAAAAGTGAGAAAGTTTTATATATATATTTTTTTTTTTGCTGCTCAGTCGTTTCTTTTTCGTTTATTTACAGGCTGTTTAACTGAATCATTATAACAGATGGACACTGTCTGCTAACCATCTGACACGTTTCAAAAACTGTGGGAAGTTCATCATCTAAACACTCCATGTGAAAACTATTTTCAGAGTGTGTCACGAGGTGTGAAGTTTAAATAGAGACACAACATTTGTTTAATGTAAGCAGAAACATATTTATATAAGTTCACTTCTCTCCTTGATGCAGCGCGAGGGTGTTTTAGTCTGACATTTACTGGCAGATGATGTTTCTGTGTCGTCTGGAAGAAGGTAATGATAAAAGCTTTTCCTTTTAAAGTAATTTAGTTATAATAAATGCTTTCAATCTAATCTGATGTACTCTCTATAAAAGTATATAAGTATATATGTTGTACTTTTGAGCCATTTATCATTGTGATTTCCGTAGCCATCCTAACGAAATGCAGGTGAGTGATTGTTTTTACCGTCAGCATTGAAGAATTACAGTTAAAAATCTTTTTTAAGGCTCACAGAGGAAAACCAAATGAATCAGTGCTTCAAGTGAGATGGATTTGGGTGAACTAACCCTTTAAACATCCTCTGCCATGCTCTGACCGGAAGAAAATAACGACCAGACAGTAGCCATCCTGAGCATAACCCACACATTTACATGAATGGAACAACCTTGGCATGTGCATGCAAGTGTGTGTGCGCGTGTGTGTGTGTGTGTGTGTGTGTGTGTGTGGTTTCAAGTAAAAATACTCTTCTGTTTCTTTCCCTACAGTTCACACAGAGTTGTTCAAGTGTCAGACCATAGTAAGTGTCCTGAATTGACTTTTCCCGTGTGGAAATTTTCCATTCATTCAAGACATAACCACTACTGAACTGAAGCACATTACACAATATCTGCTGCAGATATTTGCCATTATACTAGGGTTTACTATGGCATCATACATTTAATTACAGTTAAATAAAAACACTTTTGACCAGTGTGAAAGAGCAAAGCACAAAACATATACTACAGCCTACTATACATAGTTTACATAGAGTATACATTGAGGGTTTTTTTTTTTTTTTAAGGCTCTACATTCAACTGATTTAAACAGAGTACTGCTGAGTGAAGTGTGTGTGAGAGGGTGTTAACAGCCAGTCAGCTTATAAACACTTTATCGTTATTGTTCTGAAGGGCCGGCCAAAATATAAACAAGAGGCGGTGTGATTACAGGATCTTATCAGGAAGAAATACTGGGGAAGAGAAAACTGCTGAAACTGCAGACAATGTTGAATATATTCAAGAGAATTAAAACAGGAAATCTCTAAAGCCTAAAAATAAAAAATCACGGCGAGCCAAGTCTGAGTCCACATCAGGCCGCAAATAATCAGAAATGGCATTAAAGAACCCAAGTACACATTTCTGATGATTGTAGATCTTTTAAACTGGGAGTTGTACTGATTAACAGCAAAGAAAACCACATCCTTCTGCCGTCATTCTCAATAAAACTAGTTTACTAATTCCTTAAATAAAATCCAACAATTACTCCTCACTATTGACAAAAAAATCCCTGCATGCTGAGACTCAGACCTTTGGAAATCCTCATTCCCACGTCATTAATCTGCCACAGGCCTGTTCAGTCACAACCACAAGAGCTGTCTTTTCTCTGTGGAAGTGGCTGGAGCTGCCACTATCTCAGGTGCCAAAAGCGAGCATGTAGAAATGTCAGGAACTCTTCAGAAAGAGCTTACCGGAAGATCAGAGTCGTGCTCGCCGCCAGAGAACACCAACATTAATTGCTCACCTCGAGTGCAGCTAGCAGCCACATGCAGCCCAAATGACAAGAGACGGTTTAATATGTGCAACAGCTGGAGGGCACACGGTGTGTTTTCCCTCACCTCGTTTTCTTGTTGCTATTTATCTTCATCAGGCCCTTAACTGTCTCTTTTTTTTTCTCTTCACTTTTTATTGCTTTGTTTTTCTGATGTTTTTTTTTCATTTCCCATTATTTCATTACCTTTCCCTCGTGTTTTGTGGCGGTTCTACACGATGAGTAACCACACCAAAGAGTTGGGTTTTGTCAGGCTGGTTATTTCTCACCATAACTTTAAAAACCGTGAAAAAGAAATGATTGTCATGTGCATAAGATGCTCAGTGGAAATTTGCACTAAAGTTAGCAAGCTAGGTTAAACAGGATGGGTTTTACTGAGTGGACTTGGCCTAACCTGATAGTCTCCTTGTTGTGAAACTTAACATGCACAACAGGGCTGGGCGAATATGGCAAAAATCTAAATCATGAGCAATTGAATTTTTTGCCTCAATTACGATTATATGACCGGTAACAGTGTCACCCCCCCCCCCACCCCACCACCACCACCACCCCCCCTCCCAGACTGTTGTGAGCACATGAGCGCAGAAGGAGAGGAAATTATAAACTAACAAGGACACGTTAGCTCATGTTCATTTTCAGTCTGTCTCTATCTGTGGGTCTCCTCTGTATGAAGCAGTGGCCACCACTTTGCAGAGCACGTAGCAGAAACCCTGGATTATCTTTTTTTTTTTTTGTGGGGGGGGGGCAGTTACAAGCTGCTCACTTTGCACAGTCGGCTCTGTGTTTGCCGCTTCCATGTAGAGGACTGGGTGGAGTGATGTCACGTGACTGCACAGCTGGTAGTATGCTTTTTCAGGGGATGGTGCAACAGTGCGGGGGGGCGACGGACAGGATTACGTTGGTCAGAGGCTCTAAATGTCGGTTTTGATTATTTTTTCAATCAGTTGCCCAGCTCCACTGTACAATGTGTCCTACCAAATGTTCAATATCCTGAAACTACGTGTGCTAGTTGAGAAAAGTGTAGATTAATCATGTAGCGCTGCAAAACCACGTAAAGCACATTTACACAGACAAACTGATTCCACCCATTCCACAAAACCAAGGCAGAATTTATATTACACTGCTTTCCTGTCTGCCACGCAGGGCTGTGACGTACGCTGGCCAACAGCATCAGTCGTAATTTTCTTAGCAACACTGGCCTTCAAATGTCAGTCTGCCGCTTACATAGGAAATGTCCACTCAGAAGATCGAAGTCGAGACACTTGATAAATCGTGAAAAACTGTAAAGTAAGCACTGCAGCTGCAAAATCACCGCGGTCCATCCTGTCGTCAGTGTCCTTCTACTTCTTTCCCCCTCCCCTGTCCTGATCCGTCTGCTCTCCTCTCTACATCTCTTCCTTCCCTCAACCAGTTAGAGACAAAGAGGAAGCCATCAGACCATCGATCACACTAACCTCCTGCGTGACCTCTTTCCAAATGACACCCCCAGAAAACCAGGTCTGCTCCATGCTGCTCTTTGTTTGCTCTTTTCCGGTGTTTCTCAGAGCAGCATTGTGGTACTCTCAACAAGTAGTTCATTTAGCCGCTGCAGCAGCAGCAGCAGCCTGATGTGTTGAAACATACATCCTGCTCTAAATGGAGGCTACGGCTGCAAACAAATACAATTTGTGTTTTTTAGTGTGTCCTCCGGATATCAAACTGACTCATACATGCAACATCAGATTTTTAACTGTTGCCCCAGTTTGGACAATTTTAAATTCCAGCTCAGCACCTGGCTCAAATGTTTTTACCTTTCAGTGCAGACTTTATTTGGTACAAATGACAAGTCCTCAACCACGACATCCTCCCCCATATCACGAAAATATGGTACACTTCTACTGGCAATAGCCGTGCTGAAATAACTTTCAGATGGAGAATCATTTTTACTTTGGCGACGGAGTTGATGAGAAGAGTTTGGAACGGGAGAGGAGAGAGGGGCAAGAGAAAAGGAGCAAGCGGAGAAAATGTGAGCAAACCAAAGTGTTAATTTCCCTCAAAAGAAAATCAAAATGAGTCAGTGGTTCTGCTGTTTTCAGTGAGCCGAGCAGGAATGCGGTGAATGGTAAACAAACCTAATGTGGGATAACCTCCTGCTCTTGACAAAGTGAGTCTTAGTCACTGCATTGCTCAGACTAACAGATTGATATGATACAGAGGAGATTTGAGAAGGAAAAAGCATCTGAGCATTTTGGTTCATGCCTATGAATGCAGGTGCAGCATGTTGTTGGAACCCTCTTCTCGTTTTGCATTAACTGTTATGGACTTCTAGTTATGCAAAAAGTAATGCAAATGAAGTCACTCTGGAATCACAGGAAGCTGGCCCCTTACAGCTAAATGAATAGAAATCATAACTTACGCACTTATTTCAAACGGTCATGCATGTTTTCTTAAACGGCCATGGGTTCAGATAGCGCTCTAACAGCGAGACAGACATTTATCTGAGAAGCAAATATCCGTTGGAAAAGAGAAATCTCCCCACAGGAAGGCTGTGACTCATTCACCTAGAAGAAGAACATTGCTGGTCGCTGAGTCACCAGGGTCACACCCCTACACACACCTACCAGTCACTCAACCAGTTCCCTATCTCTCTGTCTGTCAAGCGCACATACACACATGCACATGCACATGCACATGCACATGCACACTCAGCACGGAGGAAGCAAAACTTCAGATAGAAGGACAAACTGACATCTGAATTCCCGCACTTGAGTGTAACAGCCAGAGCAAATGGGGACAAATGGGCTCTTCAAAGACACTATGCACTTCATCTTGACTTCCCACTTGAAAAAACTTGATAGCTGTGGATAAGTCAGCTGTCTGCTAGTATTCAGTGCAATGTGGATTTGTCCTTAGTTATTATGTGTTTTGATGTATTCCTCTATGCAAGGTTAGGTTAGTAAAATATATGATCTTCAGTCAAGTAAATGATATTATAACATCATTGTGTCTTTAATGGTTTGACATTTTGTAAAATACACTATTTGCTTACTTGAATGGATGTATATGACAAGATCAACACAACTGCCACGTCATTACACTATAAAGCTGCAGCTGGTTAGGTTAGCTCAGCTTAGCATAAACACTAGAAGCAGCTTCAGTTTTTTTGCAGAATAACATGAGCGTCACAGATGCTGCTTTCATGTCTGATTAATATACTCATCTAATACGTGGGGGGAAAGAAAGTTTAATCAAACCACCATTGGCTTAAAAGGTGGCTGTAAACCATTTGTATTTTGCTCCTCCTCATAAGAAACCGTTACTGTGTGCTTCAACTGATGTCATTAACAATGACATGACTTCAATGATCTAAAGCATCTGTGGGAACTCCTCCCAGCCCTCCTGCAGAATAATCCGCCTTTATACCATTCATTCATGTGCTCACTGAGGTCTACACACCACTCTATTTCCACATGCATCTGTTCCAGCTGAGTGTTGGGAAGGACAGTTTCTGCTACACCCTTTCATTTCACTTTAATATAAACGACATGAAGTACCAACAAACTTTTTAGTGGCACTTTTTACACTTGAAGTTTTCCGTCTCAAAAGCCGGAAATGGATGGTGCACCCTGTTCAAACATTACTAAAATCATAAGCACTGATCTGTAATATTACCCAGTGCTGGTTGCACCACAAATCGTGCATCGCCATTATCATCTCTGCTCTGCGTAAAACTGCCTTTCACATTCATCACAGTCACACATTTTCCTGCATTATACACTTCCAGCAGCTCTCATCTGCATGCATTAACATCTCAATAACACCTCTCGGCAATATGTTCATGTTTGTATCTTAAATACGGATGGATGGTCCAAGCGCCACTCGCTGCAGGAACACACGTTATGAAACAACAGACTTTCAGGCTTCAGCATGTTGAGAGTCACAGTGACCATGAATGGCAATCTGATTTTTACTGAATGTCACTGATGCCACAACAAAAAGGAAAGCCCTATCTGAAGATGCCATCAGCGGCCCCATTGCACACGCAAAGCAGATTTTCCTCTGAGGGGCGCACACACGGCATCATGTCTTTTCAAGACATACGTAATTACACATAAGATACACATCTGACACGGACTGTGCTCTGATTGTGATCAGAGCCAGGTTTCTTAATTGCTGCCTTTAAAGCAGATGGTATCATCCTTCACACTTCTGTGCCATCAGCTGCATTTGAAAATGTATTTTTACCTTCAGACAACATCACACAAAGATGAATATGATGAAATTTCTGGTAGATATGAATGTGTTTTTAGTGAGTTATTGGACATAAATACCTGATCTCTTAATGTATTGCTCTGTCCTGCTATCTGCTACCTTTATTCCCTTACAAGTCAAAATACAGTAGCATCAACATCATCAGATCAGAAATGCTGATTTGAATGAACCATTATAAAAAGTATATGGTGGTTTTTAGTTTGTTTCTCTTAGATATTCATTCTATAGACCTTGTCCCCCAAAGGACATATCAGTATGATGTTATTATCACATTTATCTGGTTAAAACACCACTGACTTATTAACCTTGAAGAACATGAGGGTTTGTTTCCAGCTCTTATCATGCTTTTCTTGACCCAAAATTTGGCAAGTGTGGCACTGTGTAGGAGTTCTTTCATTCTTAATCTTTTAACTGACAGTAGTATTAGTACTTTTATTTTGCCTTTAGGTGAATGAGAAGTGTTTTGGAAGTTCTTGAAACACCCACTCTCTTCACCAGAAAGCAACGTCCTCCTTAAAAACCAAAAGTGCAAACACTCCATAAGGTTGTGTTTTGATTTACTTATGTTTTCTCACACACAAGGTACTTTCCTGTAAAGCAACAGCCTTAAGTTCTTCATTGGCTTTAATTTATAAGATTTACAAAAGACCATGTAAAAGTTAACGCTGAATTCTGTTTTGGTGCTGCATAGTCGTATTCACGTATCACTACCCTACTTTTCCTGACAGTCCTGTTTAGTTTAAAATCCATATTGGACCAATTTATGACATGCTGTTTTTAAAACACGTTACAGCGAAGGTGTGCAGGCTCTGAGCGCTGTGAGCACAGTGACTCAAGGCAGAAAGATTTCCCTCCAAACATTTACAGAAATACACACACATGGTACAGAATGAGTGTACATGACCGGGTTCTTGAGAAAATGCCACTCTGAAGCAGACTTTCCACATGGTCGGCTGGCTATTCCAGTAACCGAATGGCACACTTCCCTCATTTCCATAGAGGGAGAAAAATTGAGAAAGGGTATCAAGGGTGTGGACAATTTAAATAGGTACCTTTAATACCGCATTGGCAGTCCAAAAAAAACCATTAACTTGTAGCTTTCAGTGAGAGTCCCTGTGGACAAAATTGTGGTTGTAAAACTGGCAGATAAATGACCAGGCCTTAGGCTCATTTGACATGTGGTGAATCTTAAAGTGTACTCAATGCCTTGATAGAAATAAGTCACATTTGACACCTTTAGTAGTTCTTTTGGAAAATTCACCTATTTGTATTAAGACTAATACCACTTTCATTTCTGTTGAGTATATACAGTATGTGTTGAACTAAGCTAATGGAAGACATTGGCATGTAAAGGCTGAAACGTTCTGGACACAGCTGGCCTGTCCAGAGGTAACAAAATCCATCTACCAATATCTCTAGAGGTAATCTGTACAAAAATCCTAGTGAAACAACATTTAACAAAGTTAAGTTAGGTAGGTAGGAGACAAACAAGTAAAAGGCTGCACCAACATCTCTACTGCACAGACATGGGAGTGATCAAAATTCTTATCTAAGTCTTGGTTAGAGAGCATATTAGCACACAAACCTTTCCTTTATGGCATATGTTCTTTCTTGCTTTGTGAATGAAAACCAGCTTAGAAACCAGAGACAGGGTTAAAAAATTTTTTCCTTCAAGTCGTCACATGTTTGTGATTCATCTGCCGGCTTCTGCCCTTTACTACTAAAAAAGAACCTTACCAATTATTTCTCAGCAGCATGGCAGAGGTCCACATAGGATCTAATAAAAAAAATAAAAAACAGGGGGGATACAACTTTCCCTTTCTCCTATCTGTCATGCAAGCCTACAAGAAAGAATAACAGGGCATCGCGAATATAAAAAATATGTCAACCCCGAATGGTGCAATGAATTCAAAGATTTGCATGAGGGTATCAATTGCAGCAGTTTGGGGATTCAGTCGCCTCAGACATTGTGTCCTGGATTTGGACACGAAAATGAGGCAGGAAAACAGGTAAAGCATTTAAGTGCAACAAGGTTGTACAGAGTAAAAAGTGAAATTTGAGTCATGTTTTTGCGTTTCTTGGGATAATGTGTGGAGAAAAGCTCATAAAAATGAAGCACTGTAAATGGTAAATATTCATGCCGAGGTTATTACTCTTTTCTCTATTCCTCTTTTCTAAAGTTTTCTTTTGCTTTCTGATGAGAAACAAAACCAAAACAAAGGTAGTCTGTACTACATAGCAATTTCAGCAGTAACAATATATGTCCCTGTCAGTACCAATGTTCCCACATCAAGCATGTGTAGACGACACGGCTGCAATCTGGGGCCCGGGTCTGCTGCATCTCTCCCCTGTTGCCTTATAATGAGGTCTGACTCAAGCAGAGATTAACTACGATCTGGCTTACGTTAACCCCCGCCCCAACAGCTTCATGAGCTTCAGATAAAGATGAGATACTTGAACACGGGACTATAAGGTGGGTGGTTATTTGATTCGCCCAGTTTGCCAAGTCTGTTCATGAAAAATACGCCAATTATGCCAAGCTGAATGGATGGCCATGAAAACTACACCCAATTACAGAAAAAATAAATGGACATCTCCATGAGGAAAACCTTATTAGTGTTAAATGACTGAAAGTCTGTCGAAGCAGATGCAAATCAGTGTGAGCTGGAGATGTAAGGACCAATCAATGCGAAGTCTACTGTCACCCAATGTGGCAGTAGAGATAACAATGAGTGAAAGACAAACAGGGCTAAATGTGATGCTCAGTGCGTAATGAGAAGTATTTTGCCACTTGTGGCTTGTAAACTCTACTTTTACATTTGCCCTCTACTCCACAGCTCAACAAGACGTGAAGCACGAGGCTGTAAATGTGGCTGCCAAAACACCACAGTGCGCTGGCATCATGAACACCAGACCTCCCAAACTCTCCGTCTGAGGTCTGTACCTGAAACAGCATGAGACAAAGTGATACAATTAACTGTATGCATATTTGCTGTGTTTTTCTATATAATGAACTGCTTCATACCTTGAGACCAAACTGAGCACCAGTCACAGTGAGACCGGTCACAGGTGTTGTTGCACCACGTTGACTCACTGCCGAAAGGTTAATGACCAGATTATTCAGGAATCAGAAAAACTGTTATGGTTTATTTTTCAGAAATGAATCTGAGGGCGATTGCTTGTGAAATGTCCATTATAACCACCACAGTTGTAGGGAAATCCTGCACACAGGAGGTCAAAATCTAATTGACGTTTACAGCAATTTTGGTATCGATTTTCACATTTCCCTTTGTTTTCTCTTCTGAGTAATTATGGTCAAATTGGAGGTTTATTTAAGTGCTGGGATCATCTGACTGCTTGTGTTGCAGCGTAATCTTCTAAACTGAGGACAAACCTACAACACAAATGTTTCGTTGATTTTTTTTTTCCTCATCATATTTTTTGCCAGCATTTCTATGCTTCAATTTACCCACAGAGGTTAAATAGATAAAGGAGTACTTTATTAATCCATAGGAGGAAGTGCAGCGTTACAGCAGCCACCTCACATTAAAACTACATGAAATGTTTTTGTGTGCAAATGCTGACAAACCTTCAGTGTAGGTTGACCAGATCCAAAAATCAATTTTTATGTGGGACATGAAGGAGGAGCTGTCGACCTGTCTGTGTGCATTTGTATGAGTGTGTGTGGAGAGGCGGAGGAGTCCCTGATCAACACATCCAGCTGGATAGGTCAGTGGGTAATGCCGTTGGCTTTGGACTGGGAGAATGAGGGTTTGAATCCCAGTCATGGGATGAATTTTGCCTGGGTCAATAAGCTGTAATCAGTAGGAGAATATGTCAGTTATATGACTGACCTTGTTCCGTATCAAATTTGTGAAGCAGGGCAAAGCAACACGTGGGGTCAAACACGCAAGACTGAGTAGAGGAAAAGGGAATAATATTTCATTTATATGACTGATATTATTTGTCAGTATTATCAGGAAGTGTAGTGTAAGATAATAGTGTGGTGGACCTGAAGGCTGAACACATTCAGCTGGAAACCTCAGTGGGAAATGGCACTGTCTCTGGACTTGGAAGTTTAGGGTTCATATTCCACTCAGGGCTAATATATGTTGCAGAAGAACAGCTTGCTTTCTTATAATGAAAAGATGTGGATAGCTTTTGCTGTAATTGGTAGAAGAACATTTCATTTATATGACTGACGTTATTAGTAAGTATTATCATTGGGCTGAGCCATGCACATGGCCTTCGCCTGGCCCCAGTTTCCCTGAGAGAGCCAGACACAGTGTGGCCTTGGGCTCGGCCACGCGCATATGCTTTTATACAGAAATAACACAGTTATAACACAGAAATTGCATTAGAGGGAATAAACTTGGTGGATCCAAACAGTATTTATTACAATGATTTCATGGAATACTAAGTGAGTACAGGGCTTAGTGTGATGCTGATCCTGAAGGAAATGCAGCATATTTGCAGAAACACAGAGAAACAGCTAGGTAAGCCAGCGAAGTGAGAGGGAGATGAGAGGGAAACAAGTATATTTGAGAATAGGCCCACGCCAGAGCAGAGTGAAACAAAGCCGGCGACAGTGTGGCCTTGTTTACAGTTACAGAAATGGGGAGAGAGAATGGGAGAACAGACACACAGTAAAAATCCTTATGGTTGTGTTGTCAAGTTCCTGGAGATGTTTTCTGAATTTGCATGTGTTTTCTTAAGTTACAGTGTATCGAGCTCTGAGGGCCACCGAAGTTATGTTGAGGAGTAAGTGATTCCTGAGACCTGGAAACACGTGTCAACGACATGTGAGCGAGACAGATTATTGCCAAATTACTTTATTTGGAGGAAATTTTAATGTGCATGTTTATGATCCCTCGACGCAAAGGAAAATGTGTGTCAATAACTATGGTAAGTATAGCAGGTTAAGGCTGACGTATGAGGTTGCTCTGTAAACCATAATGGATGACTACAACAGACTGTTTGGATAATCATTTAACATTTGCCTTGCTGATTATCCGAACTTTTCCAAATGAGTTAATTAATCCTGGGACTTGTTTGAAACTCATACGATGGTCTGACCACTGCTGTTTCTTGTAGCTTCTTACTTTTTCCAGACAATTTGCAGCGTCTCCAGATCCAAGCAGTTAGCTAATATACGACTGATAGAAACAATGGCTCGTAGTTATTTCATTCACAACACAACAATTGTGGGTTTTTTCCTCCCCATTGTGGTCAGATGAGATACGAGATCTGCTTTGACTTGGACTTTTCAACACGAGACTGAAATAAAATATTCAGCCTGTTCCCAGCCTCACAACTTACCCTTTTCTTTCAGGGTGGATGCACATGGCTGATGGATTTAGCTGCAAATGGGCCATCCCTCTCACATTCAAAAAAAATGACAAATCCTGGTTTTCCACTTTCTCCTTCACCACCAAATAAAAAAAATGGCTGGACGGTAACTTTGACACATAATTAAGTCAAGAAATTTTGTAGTGGTTTGCATTCAGGCTTCCCTTAACCCTCGGCTTTAACTCCATTTCTGTTGCAAGACGTATTCATCCATCTGCACTCTCTTGATCCCCGGTCCAAACCACAACGATGACTCACGGGTAAAGGAGCAAGGGTTGGGAGTGGGTATGGGGGGGGCAGAGAGCGGACAGATTAAGTCGCAGGGAACAGTTTGTGGCGGGGAATCAGAGAGACCTAGTTTGAATGAGACTGCTTGCGGGTGCTGGAGACGTATCAGGCAGTGCAGTTGCCTGGAATAACAAACAGAGACTGTCAGGATGACAAGCATGGATGGTGGTCCCTACTGTGAAGCCTTTTATAGTAGATCCATCTCCAGAGAAGAGGGAAAGAAGATAAATTTCATTTTAATTCTGCAAAGGTTTTGGGAAGGCCTCCAGGGTGTGCCTGCAGAGGATAGTAAAACACTGCTGGATAAATACTTCTGAACCATATGAAACACTACTTTGATTCAATTTTATTTTTCTGCTTCTTCCCAACGTCAAGTTGAACACAACCCATTACATTACATGTAAACATCAGGTTATCGATGTTTTTTTTTTTTCTTTTACTTACAATATTGTTCTTTTTTCTTTTTCTTTTTTCACTTATTGTGAAGAAATCCCAAGATTCCTCTGTGACAAAGAAAAGAGCTCCTTTGTAACTATTAAAAAAACATCATGAGCAGTAGTTTTCCCCGAGCGACATGTTCTTTTCTTTTAGTCACTCAAGAACACACACCATCCTGCCGCTGTAACTAATCACTACTGTATTAATCCTGAAAAACCACACTGCCCCACTGTTTCAGAAACACACAGCTTATTCCCTTGGTTTAACATGCAAACACACATCTATCTGTCTCTAAAGATTCATATTTTCAGGGCAACAACCAGTCTTGATGACGAGAACCACCGACAGGATGGGGAACTTATCGAGAGGCTGAATAACACATTATTGGTTTGGTCTTTTCAAGTGATTGGTCGCCAGTAACTGACACTGACTAATGCACGATTTACTCATGTTTGAATAATCCTCTGTAAAATCCACAGTCCCCAGCTGTTTCGGGGAATTAAAACCTGAAATCAAGAAAACTGAAAGCATTTAAAAAGAAAAGTCCGTGAAGGGAAGCCAGACACTGCTGAGACTACAGTATTTTAGTTGAGCTGTTTTCGTGGCTTTGGTTGAAAATAATAATGAAATTTAAAAACAAAAAACATTTTTACTTCATATGATTTCATCCACCAAATCCCACTGTTTATTGCTCTATTTATTGTTCTGTTTGTTTTTTATTAAAGGTCACTAGGCTCCAAATCTTTACGATAAAGACAAGACAGTCGGGAAACTGACTGCACATGTTTCTTTTTCTATTCTTTTTATTTTGTAAGAGAAAAACAGAAAGGTTTAAAAACACGTTTTACAAGTATGGCTAACAAAAACACTTCAAGGGAAGAAGCACATAGTAGTTGAAATGTTTTGGACTACCAATGTTCAAGCATCCCCAGATGGTTGTAGTTGAACACCCGGCTGTCTGCCAGTCCACTTCACCAGAGGCACTACCATCCAGAACAGACTACTCTCAACTGGTGAGAATCCAAGTGAAGACGAAGAGGAAGGAAAAAAGAGAAACACGTCTGCTCGGTTTTCGAAATGCAACAGGCCAAGAGACGAACAAACAGGAAAAATGATCACTGTAAGCACAAAAAACTGGGCTAATGTTTCACTGAGTTCATTTTAGTTCAAGGATACATCGCCCGTGAGGATGTATTATTGAACGTTGTTTTCAAAGAGACAGCAGTTCTTCTGTCTCCCCTGTAATACAAATAAAAGCTTTTATTCTCATTCCTATCCGCGGTTCCTCTCTGAGGTTACGGTTGTTGTTGGGGAACAAGCCTTACAGTTCAGCTGGTCAAACATCACTTTGAAAAGGGCCTGTCCAAACCTCTTATTAATGTGAGTAACGACAGTAAAGATGAGGTGATAATAGCAGCGTACGGACAAACACGACTCAAGGTCTTTTGGGGACACAGAGCGTAACAGATGGTGGTGCTGAACCAAACATCTGTGTAAGAAGTGTCAATTCATCTTCATCTTTCTATTATTTTACTGATTACTGATTTTTTTTCTATTATTTCTTTTATAAACAAAGTTGACTTAAGCCCTGTAGGACCTCAGCCTAAACATGGTGAATATATCACATGTCATACATTATCTGTTATGAGCAGAACACAAACTAAGTGGGGCAAGTTGATTGGAAAGAGCTGTCTGCTTAGTTTGGACTGGACGAAGGCTGTGGGGGCCGGCAGGTGAGGAATCTATTATACGCTTACATATGTAATGTTAATGTATATATTTAATATTTTGTATGTATACAATGTAACTAATCTGGAGACCACATCCAGCTTGAAAAAATAAAATCAAAGTTGTGGTGCCACCCGCAAAGTTTCATAAGTTTCTTGTTTTTTGTTTTCTATGTATTGATAATAAAATTGTATATTTAAATAAAGAGTGACATATAATAATTACTATAAATGAATATCTCATTAATCCAACAAACTACAACAAGAAATACTGTCAAATCAAGTCCATTTTGTCCACATACTGTCTCCAGGCCAAAATCATTTCCAGAGGGCTTCACAGTCTCACAACAACCCGTCCAACATACTGAAATGTGAATGAAACAACGTTGTGTTTTGCTGATACGATACTTTGTGTAGAAATACAAAGACTTGTTCATGAGCGTCTGGGTGTTGTTATGACTTGTCCCTAATCTTTAACAGTGTTTTTCTGATGCTACACATTTCACTGACTTCACTCGCGAGCCCCAGTCCATGTTTCTCCCTCTGAGCTCTTCCCCTGCCTTTGAAATGAAAGCAGCATGCTGCGGGGTCATCTGAGGTAGCTACGAGTCTTTGCCTTTCCAGCGGAGGATGTGCTACTCACGCATCTCACTGGGTGTCTCTGAGTGTTGTTGTGTGTGTGTGTGTGTGTGTGTGTGTATGTATGTGTGTGTGTGTGAGCTTCACCATCTGGCCGCCATCAGCCGTTCGAGCTGAGGTCCTGCTGACAGTCAGGACCAGCTGGCTGACTGGACATGGACCAGAGCAGACAAGAAGCAGACAGTGGCAGGTTACTGCTGCATTTGACCCTTAATGTGGGAAAATACAGGGGGTGAGTGTATAGCCTTAGTTGCAACATAAACAAATATATAAAGTCCTTTTTACTGGGGATTAGAATTTTTTGTTGTTAATGTTCAGTCATGAATACGCTACTGTACAGTAGAGTGGTGTCAAAAAGCTGCACAGACATTATTCATCTTCACAGTTTGGGTACTTTTTCAGGATGATTAATTCCTAACATTAGAAATACTTTTGATGCTGCATATGCACAGTGAATTTATGTGTGTAAATGAGGATGAACCTAAAAGTAATAAGAACGTAAAATGAATAGTGTTTTGTGAGTGAGTGACATCAGCTTTGTTGTAGTTAACATTATGGTGCAAAGAGGTTTGAGTCTAAAATTCTACATATTGAAAAAAAAAATACTGATCAGTTAATGTTATGAAAGGAGTATGTGCAATAGTAACAAAACGTTATTAATAGCGTTTGTCCAGAAAATCACATCCTGGTTGTGTCGAAGACATTTTTGTACTTATTTGCCGATTGCGTTAGAGATTAATCAACAGTTGTTTTACAGTACAGTTGTGGTGTCTGTTGAAGATTGTTTCAGTTTTCTTACTTGTTGTCATCACTATTCAAAGAGAAATAGTCTGTTTTCTTTACTCTGCACTTATTTAAGCTGCAAAAAGTTAAAAATCAAATGATCAGTTTTTAAGAAAAAAACAGATGGTAATGCAAAAATGAGCTCCTCGCTCCACCTGCACCAGCTACAACATTAAAATCCTGCCAGTATAATGCTATATGACATGAACTAAATTCACTCACAGGTAATAATACTTGATACTGAATGAATCTGACTGATAACAGCTCAGGGATAGGACTGGAGTCATCCCATGCTGTCATGCAATCTGGCAAAGAAAAAAAACAGAAACATCCATCTCTAAATACTTTACGACTTCCTGCCATTTACCCTGTCTGTGGCACTGGGAAGATAAATGTCTGTTGAAAAAGGACAGGGCTATAATGAGGAAATACTCTGACTTTTAATGGGTGAGGGTTTTGTGTGTTTAAGTATGTTCATATACTTTTACCTTTACTAACTGATGACTGTGGTCATTCATCATGCAGGCAGAACAGACAGAGGAGTTACTGTGTGAACACATTGGACACTTTTGCAGCTATCAGGGTTGGAAGTAGAGGCTGCTGTATTTCCTCCATGTCCAGTCCTGGCTGAGATAAGAGCAGAGGCAGCAGCAGCAGAACGTACGAGAAACATCCTGCTCGCCTGCCAGCGCCCGAGCCTTTGTAGCCTCTCTGTGCTATCCACAGCACAGCTGGCGCAGTGCCTCTGTCTGCTTATTGTATATTCCACAGCTACATTTTCAAGTATCGTGACGCAGATATTGATGCGTTGTGGAAATTGCCGAGCCGTCTGTGCAACTCACTGGTGAGTCAGTGCATCATTGTCATGGCCACCTTCCTCAGAGTGGCCCCCACAGACCAGACTGGACCAGAGTACAGCAGTAAGAGAACAAAGCATGGCCTCTGGCCCTGCTGTTGTTCCCACACTTCCACTGCTAATCACACAGACTCCAAAACACAGGACAAAAGAGGCTTAGAAGTCCATGCTGGCATTCGCATCAAAACAATATTTGTGGAAGAATGAGTCTGTAATATAATACAGAATAATTCAAACAGGAAGATCAAACTAATTTAGGCTAGAAATCAAACTGGTATGTTACTGGTATATCATATGAAGCTCATTTTAAACTTTTCAGAGCTATTTGTCCCCTTGAATGTTGGACCCAACACCATCTGAGCCCAGATACATCAAGCTTGTTTTAAGTGGCTTATATTTTATTTTCTGTCCAGTGTGCATGTTTATTTTTCTGGTGTATGTGCTCACTGAAATGTTGTGCAATCAGAGCGGATCCCATGAGCCACGAAATAAAAAACAGCACGCTCATCGCGGCTGCGGTGCAGAAACAAATCCATGGTCTTGATCTGCTCAGGAGAAAAATAAGTCATGGGTGATTTTGTCTCTTTCAAACTGCTCGACACTGAGAGGAAGGATCTGTAATCATAAAAACTAAAACTCCAGAACAGGAGCCAAAATGACAAGACACAATGTGAAAAGTTGAACATATTAAATCTTGTTAACTGCTAACATCTGGAGTGGGTACACAATCCAGCGGTGGCATTAAAACACTGCTTTTTTCATGCGTCGTGTCCGATTCTATGTTTCTGTGATTTGGCAAAATGATCGTGACATTCTCAGTGATCTTGTATTGTGTCTTTAGAGGCAAGCCTGGATGCCCCGGAGGTCTGAGGGTTATGACTCATGCTTAAAGCTTTTGCGCCTGTGACATGGAGAAAGGAAATAAGAGCCAGATGCCAACAGATATCCACAAGCACATGGCTCACGCGACAGACCCTGCTCTCAGCGTGTGTGTGTGTGTGTGTGTGTCTGTGTATTCTCGGCAGGCGTACACAAAGGATTCAGGTGCGACTCAAGTGATTTTCCAGTAGTGATTTTACGTCAAAGTCCTGGCAATGTGTTTACAGTTTGAAGAAACTCACCTTAAGAAATAAAACAAGGCCGACCAAAGCACACACATACATACTCGAGGCACCAGCCGTGCAAAGTAATAGGTATCGTGGGTTTTAATTGTTTACTCTGCAACCTATAATTTTGTCCCGGGTTTTATGATGTTTTTTTCCGTTATTTTGGCGGGAATGAAAATGTTCCAGCTAAAACAGATTTTACCAACCATGTTTCAAATTAGTAGAATTTGAGAACTGGCGCAGATGTCGGTTTCCATCAGAAATATCTTAATATACTGTGGTGTGCTGCCAGTAAATCATTTTAAAAACCAAGATCCACCAAACTGGAACTTCCACCATCTGCTTATATAGTTGATTCAAAGAATGAACTCAAGAGCTTGACTTAATCAAGTGCAGCTCTCTCTCGGGTTTACAACTTTTTTTTCCCCTTTAAGTAAGATACTGGGGCAGATTGATAGTTAGTAGTGAAGATCAACCGATAGTGGATTTTTAAAGGCTGATACAGTAATGACAGTTTGGAGCTGAAAAGGCCGAGCGCCCAGTGAAAAAAAGTATACACTCACCAAGTGCACTGCTTGTAAGCTCGCTTGCTAATTAGCTGCTCAGCATGTTCAACAGGGTGATGTAAATGTTTTCAGTGCAGCTAGACGTTACACTGCAAGTGCATTCGGTTTTTCTCCGCTCTCTTGCCTTGAATTTCATCATCTGCCTGAGTCAACAAGGGTCCCCATAAATCCCTCTGACCTTACATGTGCATCATACAATTGCAGTTTGTCGACTGTCCACACTAGCTCACAAACTGAGCATGTGCTGAAAGAAAATATAAACAATACACAGGACTGGACAGTTGCTGAGTATCAATGTATGATTTTCATCCTATTCTTGATTAGGCAATTGTTGTAATGTGTAATGTCGCTGTAATTTCAAAGAGTCCGTCTGTCACAACATAATCATTAATACTCAGAAGCCACTAGTTACAGTATACAATCATCCATGTATGTGGGTGGGATCATATCTCACTGACAGTGACTAATCCTAACAGGAAATCCCAAAAAATGTGAAAGATAAGTGCAATATCTCCCCGACAAAGCCGAGAATGGTGTATAATATACAGAAAAAGAGAGCTCTAGCAAAACCATCTCCGAAGAGCATTAGCTATGAAAAGCGCTTAATGTCTCAGCTGGCTGAATTAAAAATCAAAGACTATTCTGTACATCTGGACAGCATGGGGATGTGGGCTGATTATCCAAACCATGCCTTCCGAGCAATCCATCATTTGCTATTAATCAGAACAGAGTAACCTGTCAAATCCATCATGGTGCTTGAAGGGGTAATTACAAATCCATCTCTCAATTGGCGATACATAATTACAATGTGTAGCATGGATGAAAGAAGTAATTATAAGTTGTGGTGTTAAGGCAGTAGGGTGGATTGTTTTAATTCATAATGTGTATTTTGTGTGGCTAAATAAGAACCATGTACTTTATCTCAAGAGCACATGAATTCTCCTAAGTGACAGTATTCAGACCACACTGCTACATAGCATTTTCTCAAATAAAAATTGAGTGCTATAATCTAAACCTGCTGTGCTGTAGTTGGGTTTAACAAC
Source organism: Caranx melampygus (assembly GCA_019059645.1). Taxonomy (NCBI): domain Eukaryota; kingdom Metazoa; phylum Chordata; class Actinopteri; order Carangiformes; family Carangidae; genus Caranx; species Caranx melampygus. The sequence goes on from JAFELL010000620.1 coordinate 25,401, forward strand.
TTGTATCTTTAGGAGAATTAGTCACCTGGACATCTGTAACCTGATCACTCCATCAGCAAGCAACACGGGTTACAATGGGGGTATTATAAACAAAAGCCGAGGGTAAATGGTTCCAATTTGTGAGTCACGGACCCATAACGCTGCTGCTTGTTCACATAATGAATTTCAGTTTGATGTGAACCCTGATGTGACTCATGATGTTTATGATTTCCACCACATTCTTCTCTGTATGGAGCACAGAGTGAAAGGCATCAGTCACAGTTGGTGTCGGGTGTAACCAGGGACAATTAGAGCAGATTCATAACAGAGAATCGTCAGCATATTGTTTCAGCTTGACAGACTGAATCGCTTGGGTTTGTTTTAAATTCCTGTCTACATTTTTTTTTTTTTAACTCCATTTAATGCTGCATGGGAACATCTTTGGTTAAACATTTGGTGCTATGATGAATGCCACTCATTACACAAAGAGATACTGTGTACGAGACAAATGTAAAAGCCTCCTTAGGGCTCCTGTGGCCACCAAAGCGTTGGGTGGCTGTGTACTCTCACTATGTAAGTGACATAGGTCCCAAAGAAGCAGAAATAACCTGTTAGTCCTAAAAATGGGAAAAATAAAAATCACCCTGAGTGAAATGTAAGTTCACTTATGTTCTCTTTGTTCCCAGTCAGATGGAGCAAATAACAGCACACTAATGTTAAGTGCTAGTATGCAGTGCATCTCTCTTTAGTCTGTTTTACTAATCGATTTGGAAAGTGTCTGACCCTTGCCTGTTTGCAACCCATTTCTAGGCTTTGTGACTCTGACCTTGCAAATCAAGACGGAAATACAACAACTTAGAACATTTGCTAAACACTAACGGGAGCTCTTGGACAAGCATTCACATTCACTTGCAAGAAATACAACTTGCATGTTTCAGCCGCAACCTCTGTGGAGACCATTCCAGAAAATATATAGCCATAATGTCCCTCCTGATAGGTGCACAGGATTTCAAAACAAGACTATGACTTCATCAATCAAGACGTAGTGACAAGTTTGGACTAATGCAGTGGATTTTCACTGACTACTGAATGGACAATATGAATGCACATCTCTCAGTGAACCCTTATCAAGACTTCAGCCAAGGCCAAAGAAAAAAAATAATAATTTATATTGAAAATGGTTTGCATGGCTCATGGGACAGGTAGCAAGGGCACCTTAGCAGAATTTCACTTAGGAGGCACAAGTAATTGTTAGAATATCCAATCTGGAAAGCTTTTTCCTGCAGCCTCTCTCTGATTTATTAAGTCCAGTGTGCATATAAAAAACACTTGAATAAGCAGCCTGAAGGAGGAACTACAGAGTGCACTCTGTGTTTTCTTATGTATATTAAGAATCATTGTGTACGAAAGATGGAGGAATGAAATGATCCCTGAATGGCTCCATATGTTCCATATGGTCCAGTAGATGTTTACTGTAAACATGCATTTCTCTGAGTCTCTGAGACTATTAAACATAAACTATTTTGTGTATTGAGAAATGTCGCTAACAGAACAAAGGCAGTGTTGACAGCATGCTAAAACTCTCATGACATAAAATCAATACAAAATCACAGTTGTGTAACACTTCACCATAGGGGTTATAGAGTACTGATACTTAAGTGCCCAAAATGCCTTCAATGTTCCAGCTGCTTGTCAGGTAATCTTTCACTGGAGAGGAAGTCGCTGACAATATTGGTTATTTAGTCCATCTGTCGTGTCCTGGAACAAATAGTAGCCATAGTTTTCTCAAAGAAAGTTATGATTTTTCATAGAGGTGAAAGAAAATGCATTTGAAGTTGTCACAGCAGAAGGAATGATTCAGTAAATTAATTAGTTATCAATTTTTGTAAGACTGTCCTTTCAAAGAAAACTTGAAACATTTGCTGTTTGTCTCAGTTTCTAAGACGACAGATGTCCTCACATTGCCATTTTGCGGGAACATAGATAAAAGTTCGTGTCATTATTAGCACCCTAAAACCTCAAAGGGGTGCAGCCAGAAGATGGATGAATGGTTCAACAAAAGCATGTAACTTGGAAATTGGAGACTGAGAGAGTCAGTGTTGGTTTCTTTTAAGCATGACCACAATCAGTCCCTAAACTTTACCAAGTTCTTAGTAATTTCTTGTGCCCAAACCAAATCCACTTTAAACAATGTGATGATTCATTTTTCCAACAGCCACATGGAACAGTTGCAGCCAAACAATGTCACTCTGCCGACAGGTCAGATCTGAAGACGTTTATATTTGTTGTTTGGAAGGTGATGACAAATGACATGTTTTGTCATTCAGTTTGGAGACCTTGATGGGTTGTATATGCTACAATTGCTGTTCATCAAAACTCAGATGAGTTTGGTCTCGAGTCTGGCTCTGCTTACTTCTTTTTGTGCACTGCATGTTCATGCACACATGCTTGTGGATCATAGTCACCTCTTTTTCAGTCCACAGCTGCATTGATGGCACCACAACTGCTCAGTATTTCTTCCTTTTGATGTTAAATACCATATTTGGCAAAGACGTTTTCTCACGGGTTAGAGGTCTCACATATGTATATTTGTAGCTACTTAAACAATGTCTGGACAGTTATGCATGGAGAAAAGACATTAAACCTGAACCTTGTTTTATGGTCTACTGGTTAATATGAATGATTTTCTTCAAACTGTTTACATTCATTCACTTGATGTTGAATATGTTGACATTTCTCGTTTCTTTTTTTTTCCAGATGTAATCCAATTCAGGTGACAAAGATAATTTGCCTCCTTAAATCTGATCAGCGAGACGTTTGCCGTCTCCGCTCAGCGGCTATGCAGACAGTGTTGGACTAATGGAGCAAACACGCCTTCTGTTTAAGTGTTTCCATATTGCTGGACTGCCTTTAAGTTGTACATTTTACATTTGACCTCACTGCCCCGCCAACTCCTGTGCTATTAACTACCGGGAGAGCGTAATGTTCTCTGGCACAAGAACACAGATAAACTAAAAAGGTCCCATTCTTTTAGTGCACATGCTGCTGGAATATCTCTTTGCTTATGAATTTCAATGTGCAGGCCTGGTCTGCGTGATTTATTGACTTCTCTGTGCTTCCAACCCCTTTGAGGATTTCTCATATACATATTGTTTCAGTATTCATAACCGGTGTAAGGGAATTGACTGTGATGCCATTAAACTAAACAAAAAAGCTGGTTTGCCAGTTAGTGTGGGTGATAAGCAGAGACACAGGGGGCAAGAGGAAAAAAAACAGCAAACATATTTTCTAAAATGTCTTACATTTGGAGCTGGGAGCTGCAATGGTAAACATTTCATTTAAATGATGTTTGCCACAGGATAGCTGCTGGCATGAATCTCAGAGCTGAAAACTAATGGCAGGCATTAAAGGGAAATTAAGAGGCCCAAATGGCCCCACACTTACTTGATCTCCCTGCTAGCCGGCAACTCTGGTCTTCACCCCCTCTGCCCAGATGAAACATCAAAGACAACGACGTCAGACCGAGAGCAGCACAGATTCATAACTGGGAACAGAATGAACTAGAGGCACAGCTCCCACAGCAGCTCATTGTGCTTCTGAGATTGTTTCTCTCTTTATTTTCTTACAGTGCCACAGTTTATTTGACGAATTGACACATTGGAAACAGTTCCCTTGCCAGACACAGATGGTGCCAGGCTGAAGGAGGAGTGTTGCGATACACAAAGCCACTATGCAGCGTAACTGCAGCTGCCGCTGTAGCTAACCGCTCAACAAAGATGTAATTACACTTAATCTGTTATACATTTATCCTGCAAAGTGCAACTGTCAACCGTAGCTCAGACATTTTTGTGATAGAAATAACAAGGCATGAAGATTGAATCAAAATGTTTAACGAGACGAAAAGTAAGTGATTTTGATTAACTGCAGTTTAGTTAAATCTGCACTGAGCAGTACTTCTGAATCTTGGACGTTCATGGGTTAACACCTGCCTTTATAACTGATGGTGACATGCACTGCTATATTCTCTGTTAAATCGTAATTAAAAGGCATGATGTGACACGAGCACAAGTGAAACTGGGGCAGTGCTTGACAGGTAATGCGTAACTTGATCCATTAGTGGGGGAAAAAAAAACCTATAAAGCAGCAGCGTATCTTGTTTTATAGGAGCATGGAAGACAAATGTTCATGTATGGGTAAGCATTAACAGCTATTTACTTATCACTCATTAGCCATTGTTGTGTTGACAAGATGAGCTTGTAGTACTCTTTGCGAGCAGTGCTGCAACCAGAAAGACTAGACGTGATTGTGAGTTGGTGTCAGAAAGTGTCAAAACAATGCGAGCTAGTTGATTAGCATTCCAACTTCAGTACAGTAAAGTACAGTAGTTTGCCAGCATGATTACACAAAAAGCACTGCATGATTTGCAATGAATTTGGTGGAGGGATGTGGCCAGAGAAGAGCCGACTAAATACTGGTGCCAATCCAGTTAAAGGGGTGGATACAGCATTTTTTTATATTTAATTATTTTCCTTAACATTGGGAAAGCGCCATTCCTGTCATTTTCAAATCAGAAAAGCAGACATGTTGTTGATGGTGTTGAGGTTGAACACTTTGTAAAATTAAGTGCATATCCAGATAATAATCTAGACATGTGTCTGACTGCTCAGCATTGGCAGAGGAATGTGCTCTATTGAGTGCCATGCTTGATCATCATTAAGGTAATAACGGCCACACTGCTCTGCAGCCCTGTGCTTCACTAATAACCCAACGTCAACTATCCTGAAATACAGGAGTACACCACTTAATTATAGGGGTGTGCAGAGGAGGAGGTTATCAAGAGTTCATTTTTATGCTCATGATAAGAAAGTTATTTTACCTTGTTTTAACCATTTCAAGTAAAAAAATCTGCCATTTTTTCCCTGAGAGGCTTTTAGTCCTAACGTATGAAGTGATTACTTGGTAAACTAACTGGATACTTGACACAAGACTGTAAACGGCTTTAAATTGAGCTTTAAAAAGTGCAGCTGTTGTAAGTTTCAGTATGAAGAGGCACGTGTGCTCCATTAGACCCAAACAGATTTCACTGTCATCTCTGGCTGATAAGCTATCCACATAACAGGACGGTGACAGCAACACCTGGATCTGATGAGTGATTTAGCGGTCTAGGAACTTAGCATTGCAAGGACACGTGGGCAAGTTTTACAATTCCCAGGCATCATGTGATTTTGGAAAGTACTTTGCCTTTTGCCTTTGTTAATCATCAGTAATTTGAAAACTTCAACAGCGTGCACCCCGATCAAAGGATCTCTCCTATGTTACTGATAGCTAAAGAGTCACCGACATTGAAAACAGGTTGTACGGTTGTCCGGTCCAAAAGCAGATGGCCTGACATCACAACATTAACAAGTTGTGCTGCTCTCCGTTTCATCACAGTCTGTTTCGTAGCGCGGACTGTCAACGTCATTATTCGAGTAGCGTTTCACCACCCAAAACGCTACTGGATTTTTGTCAACAACCTTTGAACCAAGTCGGCGTTACATGCAGCATGGCAGCCATGAAATTTGCATTTTGTAGACATACTAGGTCAAAGCTTGCTCACATGCGCTGTAAGTACAAGGAGAATTTAAATGTATTATTGAGTTAAATTAAACATTTATTGTAACTTTGAACTTATTATTCGTCTGTTGATGGTTATGTGTTTAGCTACACAGTGCATGAGTCCATACTGCTGTACATATGACAACATAATGTTATAGTGCCTTCAGTAAATGCATTAAAAACTGCACCTGGTTTCCAATGTCAACCGTTTGTTTACATAATGTGAAATATTAGATGGTATTAGTCTCCACTCCATTTTGCGATGCTGCTGTTATGCGTCACTCTTTTTACAGCTGTTGGTTTGAGAGACAGTAGTTGATTTGACGAAATGTGAGTCACCTAAAGGTTTTCTTGATGATTCAGATTATTGAGATAAGAGGGGCAGAGTCAGACTTCCGCCCTAGCAGCCTAGCTCTGACCTTTCATGGAGTTTGGAGTCACTACACACACTTTAAATCTGTGGTTCCACTCGCCGGGCCATGGACCAGAACCAGGCCACAGAGCATTTTGCTCCCAGGCGATGGGGAAAAAAAAATAACATTACTGACTATATTTATATAACTTTATTTGTGCAGTAATCACGTCTGACATGGAACAGCCTTGTTTTCTTTCTGCAGAGAGTCGCCATATAAAACAGAGTCATTATGCCTTTTGCGTGAATCGTTTCTGATCTTGAAAGAAGAACATCATCAGTCACAAGGTCACGAGTCTGCAACACAGCTTCCCGATCTGAGGCTCACATTACTGCAAGCAGGTAAATGAATTAAAGCAAGATTCAAATGTTCACGTTTTAACAGTCTAAGTAATTTCAACCATGAACACAATCCCACCCCTCCAGGCTGTTTTCCAAAACACTGGCAGTCTAAAAACAGTGCAAAAAAAAGGTGAGAGCTCTGCTTTAAATGGCTACCATAACCTGCTGTCACTTTATAACTGAGAATGAATAAAACATAACTGCAAACATGATGTTGAGTATGTGAGAAGTGTAACGCCACAGTATAGTCTAGTATCAAACAACAAGAAAGTGCTTTTAAAACTACTCGAAACCACGGGTATTCTAGTAAATAACCCGATTCTCTTCAGCTGGAGTGGATCACTCGATGTTGCATTTCGCCCTTTACATAACTCTCAGCTAAATTTAGTTCAAAACAAAACAACTTCAAACGCTGCCACAGAAGCACAAGATTTGAGTTGGTCATGTGCAGAAGCAGCGCACAGAGGCATCAACAAGTAGAGAAGAAACAGAGGGCATGCAGTGCATTCGCTCCTCACTGTTCAGTCTCTCATCATTTTTTTTTCTTCTGTTCTCAGGCACACAGATAATCCTTTTGGCATCAAAGCTCTATTTCTGGGACTGCTAATCAGCTCCAAGTCAAGCTCTGAGGTTGTTTATTTAAAATGAAATGATTAAAATGGGGCTTTATTTCAAGGAGTTTACAACAAGTTTTGTCACCCGCTCAGCCGCCAGTCACTCAGATTCTGTGGGTCGGGCTCAGTGCAAGCAACAGGGAAGAGACGCAAAGGAAAGGGCACGAGAAGCAGCGACGGGATCCCTTTTCTTCCTTTGAGGGGAGTGACATTTGGAACAAAGAGGCCAGTTATGTGAGCAGTTCTTTCTGGGACAGGCAGACTGACAGAGGCCAAATACTCCCGGCCCGCCAAATCAACCGCCCACGTAGGGTGGGGTCACTCTGGGATGACTCATTCATACACATACACACACACACACACCACAGGGAAACAGGATCACACACACCCACACAAAGTATATACTGTTCTTAGTCCAAACTTTCTTAAAAACAGCAGTCATGCAAAGGCAAAAGACGCGCAACCGTGCAAAAGTGCAAGGAAATGTTTAATGGAAACAAACAGGGAAAGGGAAAAGAAATAAATACCTCACACTCACATTTCTCCCAGCACTTGGCTTTTGTGCAGCACAGGTGAAAGTGTTCCTGCTGGGATTGCCTGTCTCGCCTTCTTTCTTTAGTCACAGATAGTGTATGTGTGCATAGGGGCTTTTGTTTTCACTTGCCATCCGGGCAACCTGCCAGACCAAATAAGACTTTCTGTAGTGTTTTTTTCCAAAGCCTTTCTTTGTGAAATAGCACTTCATGTGGCTCCATGGAAAGCCTCTGTCAATATTTCAGCATCCATTTAGTCACAGTAAATTATGTCGCCCAGACAAATAAACACCATTTACTGGAGTTTGTGTGGCTTTGGTATCGTGATGGTGGTCAACTAAACTACCAGCGGCAGCTTTTGCATCTTTCCCCAGAGCATTTGTTGGTCCTTCCCTACGGATCGCAGCCTCCGTTAGACAGACAAGATGAGATTGATGTATAAGTCGCTGCTGCTCACTGAGTGCTAATGTTAATTTGATAACTTTGATAGGGCCCGATGTTCCCTAGCAACATAATATTTGTCCATAATAGAAACTAATGGACAAACATCGCCCGGCTGGCCACCGTCCAAACAACGCCTCTGGTTTCGACAGCGATTTTTATGAATGATTACTCCTGAAATGATGAAAGTATGAATGTATGAACTTTGTCATAATTGGGTTGTTAACATAGGCCAGAGGAACTCCTTGGAAAAGAAATATTCAACAGCTGAGTAAAGGAAAGGAGCTGTTGTTTTCACACCTTAGCTACAAAGCCTCATTATTCTTCAAGTGCAGCAAGAATCTTTGAAATATGTGACTTTTGATTTGATTAAACACTCATAAAAAAATGATTTCAGTCCAGAGCTTTACTGAGACTTTTAGTTAATCTTATCTGACATATGAGAGGGAGGACATTGATCTCAACTACATATAATGTGTTGGATAAAATATCTGTGGTATTTTTAAAAGTATTATAATTTGTTCATAAATATAATCTTAATAATCATTCCTTTCAGTATCAACAATAAAATCAAACATCACACATTGAATAAATGAAAAGAAAATACATACAAATGGATTGAGATGATAAGCTTGCATGTCTGTGTTTTCCCCTTCGCTGTAACTCTATTTATTCTAACATGGCCATTACAAAGGCAATTATCCTGGTTCTCTGCACCGGAGAACCCAAACTAACAAGTACTGGTCCATGTGAGTTGTTAGACCTCATCAAACCACAGATCAGTGTTTCATCTGGTGGAGTTCCTAAACCCTGTGAATGTGGTCTGTGGGGATGAGTCTCCCTGAGGAAACTCTGGCGATGTTTCAATATTTTACTCATAGATACAAAAAAATGCACTTCCATGACCCACAACGCAGCACCCGGTCACATGTTCCTTTATTACTGTGAAAACTGTCTGGATTTTACGCACACCGCCCTGTTGCTGTGAACGCTGCCTCAAACGTGTATTAGCCCGCTGCTGAAAAAGGTTTTCAATAACTGAAAACTAATTACTCATGTTTTAACAACGTTGCAGTGAAATTATTCATTCTTTTACAGCACAGGATATGTCCGTGACTTGTTTTTGGATCTGAAGCAGGAACAAATGGGCTGGGCTGCCACAGGCAGAGAAAGGAGGCTGGGAGAACTGGGAAACAAAGTAACGTCTTTTAGTTTTGGTCTTTTCATGGGATTTTGGTGATGGTTACACAAGTATACAATTATATTTAGAGTTCCTTGGCATTGGTTGGCTCGGGGATTCAGCCTAGTTTTTGAGAAAATGATTGGCCCGTGTGAGGTTTGACGACGTTAATCCATAGCTGTGAAACTGACTCAGATCTTAAAAGGTGTAACGTGGCACTGACACTGCCAGGAATGGGAGTCTGATTCCCGCCAGGCCACACTTTACACTCACTGCATTGTAAAACCCCTTCAGATGAAAGCTGCCACCAAGGGCCTTATGTTATAATAAAGTGAGATCAAATAACGGCAGGAGCAGAGAATTGCTCTGGGACTGCACATGTTTGGTTAACGCCAAACAGATGTAGTCTTTACTGTATGATTACTGCAATATAGCATGGATTGTATACCCACTCAGACAGGAAAGAGATGGCAGCTGTTAGCCATCAGCGTGGAGGCGCGGGCAGCCCCGAACTATAGGCCGCAGCCGTGCTACTCAAACACACATGAACGTATGCACGTGTTCAAAATATACACGGAGTGCAGCCGGATGTGCAGACGCAGAAGAGCGAGTGGAGGCACGAACACACACAAACACATCACAAACTAATCCCTTTATCTGGGTAATCTGATGTTTAACGTCAGGGCCCACCGTACGCCTACCGCATCTTAAAAAGTAGAGCGCTTCTGCCAAGTACATAAACATCCTGAAACGACCGCCGCTCTGCGTCATAATTTCTTTTCATAACAGAGCCGCTGATGGTTATTTCAAGCTCGGATGACCCTGAAACCAGAAGTTTCACTCACTCCTCTGTTTGTTATTTAAGGAAAACTTCAGTGTTCCCTTTCTGCTCCTCTCTCTCTCGTCTCTCTCTCCCTCTCTCTCTCCTGGGTGGTTTTTCAAGAGGCAAACTTGGTGAATGATGTGGGCTATAGTCATAGCTTTGACTCAGTCCACACCTTCAGCTAAAAGAGGAGTTCAGAGGAGGTGGAGCAAGCGGCGCTTGGAGCTCACTTTGAGCTTGGACTTGAGCTCGGAGGCTTTTTTGTAGGCAACATGCTCGGACGCTGTGTCCTACGTCGTGTCTTGTGCTGCACTCTGTGACTTTGGATCTCTTCAGTTTCAGGTGTAGAAGGGTTGTTGTTTTTTGTTTTTTTTTTACTTTTTTTTTGTCTCACTCAAAAGACTTGTGAGTATGAGAAAAATTTCTGCTTCACTAAAGTTCAGAGGTGAGTGACGTTTGCAGGTGGTGACTGCTGTGAAGGTGGAAAGGAAAGAGTCGAGAGAGTCTGAGCCTTTACGACACGTTTGCCGTTTTAAACATGTTCTTCACACGTACTTTGTTTGGTGGAGTAGTTTCAAAAGCTGAGCAGTAGTTCTCTGAATTTAAATGATCTACAGCTATGAATGGGTTATCATCAGATTTCTGAAAATGAATCATTCAGAGGGGATTCAACTTCACAAGTTGGCATATTTGTAGATTTGTTCTTGTGTTTGTTGCTTGCTAATGACAAAGTGTGTAGGTGTGGGATTTGAGACTTGATTGCACACAACAGATATTTAAACATGATCAACCAAAAAGATTTATAAAAATCTGTTTAAAAAAAACGTATTATTCACCGTCTCCCACTCCTAAACTGCATTTGTCGTCAGACAGTTGCTTAAATGGGACTTCTGATATAACTTGTATGATATGAGCGCGCATAAGCAGGGCCCACTTCGATGGCAGAGACTGCAGCAGATGAGTAACATTAATCAGATCTGCGGTGTACGTGGCGGGATTCAGGACGTTCGACCCTCCGTTTCAACGCTGCCAAGAAAGTCTTTAGTTGAAAGTTTCAAACGAGCAGCTTTGAATTTGAACCATTAATGTGCAGTATATGGCCCTGTGATTACACCTCTTGCATATTTTATTTATTTTTATTCCCCAAACTCATTGTCTTCAGAGATGGGAGTATAATTAGCTTCTCCATTCATCATTCTTTGGCCTTCCTCAGCTCCCCTCATCAATAAACGCCACTTTCCAAGACTAGGATTCACTTTTTAATCAAGCTTCGTGTTCGATGTCAGCGGAGGTCCTCTGCATACTACGGACTAGAAGGGGTGGTTTTTTTTTTGGTTGTTTTTTTCCAAAGCGGTTTGGTTCATTCAGACAAACAGTGGGCAAAAAAGACTATATGAATCTTGGACCATGTGGCTCTTGCTCAATTTTTCTCTCTCTCTCTCTCTCTCTCTCGTGCTGTCTTCCTTCCTCCTCCATACGTTACAAGTTGGCACACACCAAGGAAGTAGCAGTCTTTCCACTGACATCACTCTGCTATTACACACACACAAACACACTCTTACACACAATGCCCCCACCCCATCCGACCCCACCCCCCCGATTCACTGCTTGCCCATTTGGCTTTACAAGTCAATCTGGGTTTCCTCAGCGAGCAGTAAAAACTTAACTGATACTATCCAGAAAAGTGGAGAAAACACACACAAAACTTTGACAGAAAAAAACACACACACACACACACATACCACACACACCTGCCTCTGTCCTTATATGGGGGAGTGTGTGGAGACAGTCCAGAGTTGGTTAAACTGAATGAAGCTCTGAACAAAGGACAGACAGGAGCAGCAGCATGTTAACATGACAAATTGCTGCTGATATGAAAATACGTTGTAACACGAATTTCTGCACGCAAAGTATCTGCAGGCCTCTGTGATATTTTTTTGGCAGCGTTGTGTGCCTTTCATACATACTGTATAACAGTATTTTTTTAGTATGATACGAAACGGCGTGATACGTCCTTTTATAGATTTATGGCAGCTGGGAATTTCTGCTTCATCGTTGGAAAATAAAATGTCCAGTGTTTGTCACCGTCATCTTTTGGCCGACAACATGCAATTTCTTTTTTTTTTTTTTTAGTCAATTTGTATCTGAGAAAATAGGAAAATAAATAGCAAATAATTGGATACCATGACATTTGTCTGCAGTGTACTGTTGTGTAAAACTGCTTTCCATCAGCTTTGGAGCCAATAAAATACGCCACATCAGTGGAGGTGTACTGAGAC
>JAFELL010000621.1:0-37449 GCA_019059645.1 Caranx melampygus
GTCCGGCTCCCCGTAGCTTCTCACAGCGGCCAGCTGACCCCCGTGGCTCATAGCAGTGGTCAAGTGAGTGTGTGTGTGTCTGCGCATGCGCGGCCGGGCTCCCCCTGTCCGAGCTGCTTGTTAGCCTGGCCACGAGTCTGAAACTCGCGGTCCGTCCGGCTCCCCGTAGCTTCTCACAGTGCCAGCTGACCCCCCGTGGCTCATAGCAGTGGTCAAGTGAGTGTGTGTGTGTCTGCGCACACACTCCACTGTCCGAGGACTGCTTGTTAGCCTGGCCACGAGTCTGAAACTCGCGGTCCTGTCCGGCTCCCCGTAGCTTCTCACAGTGGCCAGCTGACCCCCCGTGGCTCATAGCAGTGGGTCAAGTGAGTGTGTGTGTGTCTGCGCATGCGCGGCCGGCTCCCCCTGTCCGAGGGCTGCTTGTTAGCCTGGCCACGAGTCTGAACCCGCGGTCCTGTCCGGCTCCCCGTAGCTTCTCACAGTGGCCAGCTGACCCCCCGTGGCTCATAGCAGTGGGTCAAGTGAGTGTGTGTGTGTCTGCGCATGCGCGGCCGGGCTCCCCCTGTCCGAGGGCTGCTTGTTAGCCTGCCACGAGTCTGAAACTCGCGGTCCTGTCCGGCTCCCCGTAGCTTCTCACAGTGGCCAGCTGACCCCCGTGGCTCATAGCAGTGGGTCAAGTGAGTGTGTGTGTGTCTGCGCACACACTCACACTGTCCGAGGGCTGCTTGTTAGCCTGGCCACGAGTCTGAAACTCGCGGTCCTGTCCGGCTCCCCGTAGCTTCTCACAGCGGCCAGCTGACCCTCCGTGCTCATAGCAGTGGGTCAAGTGAGTGTGTGTGTGTCTGCGCATGCGCGGCCGGCTCCCCCTGTCCGAGGGCTGTTTGTTGCCTGGCCACGAGTCTGAAACCGCGGTCCTGTCCGGCTCCCCGTAGCTTCTCACAGCGGCCAGCTGACCCCCCGTGGCTCATAGCAGTGGGTCAAGTGAGTGTGTGTGTGTCTGCGCATGCGCGGCCGGGCTCCCCCTGTCCGAGGGCTGCTTGTTAGCCTGGCCACGAGTCTGAAACTCGCGGTCCTGTCCGGCTCCCGTAGCTTCTCACAGTGGCCAGCTGACCCCCCGTGGCTCATAGCAGTGGGTCAAGTGAGTGTGTGTGTCTGCGCACACACTCACACTGTCCGAGGACTGCTTGTTAGCCTGGCCACGAGTCTGAAACTCGCGGTCCTGTCCGGCTCCCCGTAGCTTCTCACAGCGGCCAGCTGACCCCCCGTAGCTCATAGCAGTGGGTCAAGTGAGTGTGTGTGTGTCTGCGCATGCGCGGCCGGGCTCCCCCTGTCCGAGGCTGCTTGTTTGCCTGGCCACGTCTGAAACCGCGGTCCTGTCCGCTCCCCGTAGCTTCTCACAGTGGCCAGCTGACCCCCCGTGGCTCATAGCAGTGGGTCAAGTGAGTGTGTGTGTGTCTGCGCATGCGCGGCCGGGCTCCCCCTGTCCGAGGGCTGCTTGTTAGCCTGGCCACGAGTCTGAAACTCGCGGTCCTGTCCGGCTCCCCGTAGCTTCTCACAGTGGCCAGCTGACCCCCCGTGGCTCATAGCAGTGGGTCAAGTGAGTGTGTGTGTGTCTGCGCACACACTCACACTGTCCGAGGGCTGCTTGTTAGCCTGGCCACGAGTCTGAAACTCGCGGTCCTGTCCGGCTCCCCGTAGCTTCTCACAGTGGCCAGCTGACCCCCGTGGCTCATAGCAGTGGGTCAAGTGAGTGTGTGTGTGTCTGCGCATGCGCGGCCGGGCTCCCCCTGTCCGAGGGCTGTTTGTTCGCCTGGCCACGAGTCTGAAACCCACGGTCCTCCGGCTCCCCGTAGCTTCTCACAGCGGCCAGCTGACCCCCGTGGCTCATAGCAGTGGGTCAAGTGAGTGTGTGGTGTCTGCGCATGCGCGGCCGGGCTCCCCCTGTCCGAGGGCTGCTTGTTAGCCTGGCCACGAGTCTGAAACTCGCGGTCCTGTCCGGCTCCCCGTAGCTTCTCACAGTGGCCAGCTGACCCCCCGTGGCTCATAGCAGTGGGTCAAGTGAGTGTGTGTGTCTGCGCACACACTCACACTGTCCGAGGCTGCTTGTTAGCCTGGCCACGAGTCTGAAACTCGCGGTCCTGTCCGGCTCCCCGTAGCTTCTCACAGTGGCCAGCTGACCCCCCGTGCTCATAGCAGTGGGTCAAGTGAGTGTGTGTGTGTCTGCGCATGCGCGGCCGGGCTCCCCCTGTCCGAGGGCTGCTTGTTGCCTGGCCACGAGTCTGAAACTCGCGGTCCTGTCCGGCTCCCCGTAGCTTCTCACAGTGGCCAGCTGACCCCCGTGGCTCATAGCAGTGGGTCAAGTGAGTGTGTGTGTGTGTCTGCGCATGCGCGGCCGGGCTCCCCCTGTCCGAGGGCTGCTTGTTAGCCTGGCCACGAGTCTGAAACTCGCGGTCCTGTCCGGCTCCCCGTAGCTTCTCACAGTGGCCAGCTGACCCCCCGTGGCTCATAGCAGTGGGTCAAGTGAGTGTGTGTGTCTGCGCACACACTCACACTGTCCGAGGGCTGCTTGTTAGCCTGGCCACGAGTCTGAAACTCGCGGTCCTGTCCGGCTCCCCGTAGCTTCTCACAGTGGCCAGCTGACCCCCGTGGCTCATAGCAGTGGGTCAAGTGAGTGTGTGTGTGTCTGCGCATGCGCGGCCGGGCTCCCCCTGTCCGAGGGCTGCTTGTTTGCCTGGCCACGAGTGTGAAACCGCGGTCCGGTCCGGCTCCCCGTAGCTTCTCACAGCGGCCAGCTGACCCCCGTGGCTCATAGCAGTGGGTCAAGTGAGTGTGTGTGTGTCTGCGCATGCGCGGCCGGGCTCCCCCTGTCCGAGGGCTGCTTGTTAGCCTGGCCACGAGTCTGAAACTCGCGGTCCTGTCCGGCTCCCCGTAGCTTCTCACAGTGGCCAGCTGACCCCCCGTGGCTCATAGCAGTGGGTCAAGTGAGTGTGTGTGTCTGCGCACACACTCACACTGTCCGAGGCTGCTTGTTAGCCTGGCCACGAGTCTGAAACTCGCGGTCCTGTCCGGCTCCCCGTAGCTTCTCACAGCGGCCAGCTGACCCCCCGTAGCTCATAGCAGTGGGTCAAGTGAGTGTGTGTGTGTCTGCGCATGCGCGGCCGGGCTCCCCCTCCCGAGGGCTGCTTGTTAGCCTGGCCACGAGTCTGAAACTCGCGGTCCTGTCCGGCTCCCCGTAGCTTCTCACAGTGGCCAGCTGACCCTCCGTGGCTCATAGCAGTGGGTCAAGTGAGTGTGTGTGTGTCTGCGCATGCGCGGCCGGCTCCCCCTGTCCGAGGGCTGCTTGTTAGCCTGGCCACGAGTCTGAAACTCGCGGTCCTGTCCGGCTCCCCGTAGCTTCTCACAGTGGCCAGCTGACCCCCCGTGGCTCATAGCAGTGGGTCAAGTGAGTGTGTGTGTGTCTGCGCACACACTCACACTGTCCGAGGGCTGCTTGTTAGCCTGGCCACGAGTCTGAAACTCGCGGTCCTGTCCGGCTCCCCGTAGCTTCTCACAGTGGCCAGCTGACCCTCCGTGGCTCATAGCAGTGGGTCAAGTGAGTGTGTGTGTGTCTGCGCATGCGCGGCCGGGCTCCCCCTGTCCGAGGGCTGTTTGTTCGCCTGGCCACGAGTGTGAAACCCGCGGTCCTGTCCGCTCCCCGTAGCTTCTCACAGCGGCCAGCTGACCCCCCGTGGCTCATAGCAGTGGGTCAAGTGAGTGTGTGTGTGTCTGCGCATGCGCGGCCGGGCTCCCCCTGTCCGAGGGCTGCTTGTTAGCCTGGCCACGAGTCTGAAACTCGCGGTCCTGTCCGGCTCCCCGTAGCTTCTCACAGTGGCCAGCTGACCCCCGTGGCTCATAGCAGTGGGTCAAGTGAGTGTGTGTGTCTGCGCACACACTCACACTGTCCGAGGACTGCTTGTTAGCCTGGCCACGAGTCTGAAACTCGCGGTCCTGTCCGGCTCCCCGTAGCTTCTCACAGCGGCCAGCTGACCCCCGTGGCTCATAGCAGTGGGTCAAGTGAGTGTGTGTGTGTCTGCGCATGCGCGGCCGGGCTCCCCCTGTCCGAGGGCTGCTTGTTTGCCTGGCCACGAGTCTGAAACTCGCGGTCCTGTCCGGCTCCCCGTAGCTTCTCACAGTGGCCAGCTGACCCTCCGTGGCTCATAGCAGTGGGTCAAGTGAGTGTGTGTGTGTGTCTGCGCATGCGCGGCCGGGCTCCCCCTGTCCGAGGGCTGCTTGTTAGCCTGGCCACGAGTCTGAAACTCGCGGTCCTGTCCGGCTCCCCGTAGCTTCTCACAGTGGCCAGCTGACCCCCCGTGGCTCATAGCAGTGGGTCAAGTGAGTGTGTTGTGTCTGCGCACACACTCACACTGTCCGAGGGCTGCTTGTTAGCCTGGCCACGAGTCTGAAAGTCGCGGTCCTGTCCGGCTCCCCGTAGCTTCTCACAGTGGCCAGCTGACCCCCGTGGCTCATAGCAGTGGGTCAAGTGAGTGTGTGTTGTCTGCGCATGCGCGGCCGGGCTCCCCTGTCCGAGGGCTTTTGTTCGCCTGGCCACGAGTCTGAAACCCCGGTCCGGTCCGGCTCCCCGTAGCTTCTCACAGCGGCCAGCTGACCCCCCGTGGCTCATAGCAGTGGGTCAAGTGAGTGTGTGTGTGTCTGCGCATGCGCGGCCGGCTCCCCCTGTCCGAGGGCTGCTTGTTAGCCTGGCCACGAGTCTGAAACTCGCGGTCCTGTCCGGCTCCCCGTAGCTTCTCACAGTGGCCAGCTGACCCCCCGTGGCTCATAGCAGTGGGTCAAGTGAGTGTGTGTGTCTGCGCACACACTCACACTGTCCGAGGCTGCTTGTTAGCCTGGCCACGAGTCTGAAACTCGCGGTCCTGTCCGGCTCCCCGTAGCTTCTCACAGTGGCCAGCTGACCCCCCGTGCTCATAGCAGTGGGTCAAGTGAGTGTGTGTGTCTGCGCATGCGCGGCCGGGCTCCCCCTGTCCGAGGGCTGCTTGTTAGCCTGGCCACGAGTCTGAAACTCGCGGTCCTGTCCGGCTCCCCGTAGCTTCTCACAGCGGCCAGCTGACCCCCCGTGGCTCATAGCAGTGGGTCAAGTGAGTGTGTGTGTGTCTGCGCATGCGCGGCCGGGCTCCCCCTGTCCGAGGGCTGCTTGTTAGCCTGGCCACGAGTCTGAAACTCGCGGTCCTGTCCGGCTCCCCGTAGCTTCTCACAGTGGCCAGCTGACCCCCCGTGGCTCATAGCAGTGGGTCAAGTGAGTGTGTGTGTCTGCGCACACACTCACACTGTCCGAGGGCTGCTTGTTAGCCTGGCCACGAGTCTGAAACTCGCGGTCCTGTCCGGCTCCCCGTAGCTTCTCACAGTGGCCAGCTGACCCCCCGTGGCTCATAGCAGTGGGTCAAGTGAGTGTGTGTGTGTCTGCGCATGCGCGGCCGGGCTCCCCCTGTCCGAGGGCTGCTTGTTTGCCTGGCCACGAGTCTGAAACTCGCGGTCCTGTCCGGCTCCCCGTAGCTTCTCACAGTGGCCAGCTGACCCTCCGTGGCTCATAGCAGTGGGTCAAGTGAGTGTGTGTGTGTCTGCGCATGCGCGGCCGGCTCCCCCTGTCCGAGGGCTGCTTGTTAGCCTGGCCACGAGTCTGAAACTCGCGGTCCTGTCCGGCTCCCCGTAGCTTCTCACAGTGGCCAGCTGACCCCCCGTGGCTCATAGCAGTGGGTCAAGTGAGTGTGTGTGTCTGCGCACACACTCACACTGTCCGAGGGCTGCTTGTTAGCCTGGCCACGAGTCTGAAACTCGCGGTCCTGTCCGGCTCCCCGTAGCTTCTCACAGTGGCCAGCTGACCCCCCGTGCTCATAGCAGTGGGTCAAGTGAGTGTGTGTGTGTCTGCGCATGCGCGGCCGGGCTCCCCCTGTCCGAGGGCTGCTTGTTCGCCTGGCCACGAGTGTGAAACCCGCGGTCCGTCCGGCTCCCCGTAGCTTCTCACAGCGGCCAGCTGACCCCCGTGGCTCATAGCAGTGGGTCAAGTGAGTGTGTGTGTGTCTGCGCATGCGCGGCCGGGCTCCCCTGTCCGAGGGCTGCTTGTTAGCCTGGCCACGAGTCTGAAACTCGCGGTCCTGTCCGGCTCCCCGTAGCTTCTCACAGTGGCCAGCTGACCCCCCGTGGCTCATAGCAGTGGGTCAAGTGAGTGTGTGTGTCTGCGCACACACTCACACTGTCCGAGGACTGCTTGTTAGCCTGGCCACGAGTCTGAAACTCGCGGTCCTGTCCGGCTCCCCGTAGCTTCTCACAGCGGCCAGCTGACCCCCCGTAGCTCATAGCAGTGGGTCAAGTGAGTGTGTGTGTGTCTGCGCATGCGCGGCCGGCTCCCCCTGTCCGAGGGCTGCTTGTTTGCCTGGCCACGAGTCTGAAACTCGCGGTCCTGTCCGGCTCCCCGTAGCTTCTCACAGTGGCCAGCTGACCCTCCGTGGCTCATAGCAGTGGGTCAAGTGAGTGTGTGTGTGTCTGCGCATGCGCGGCCGGGCTCCCCCTGTCCGAGGCTGCTTGTTAGCCTGGCCACGAGTCTGAAACTCGCGGTCCTGTCCGGCTCCCCGTAGCTTCTCACAGTGGCCAGCTGACCCCCCGTGGCTCATAGCAGTGGGTCAAGTGAGTGTGTGTGTCTGCGCACACACTCACACTGTCCGAGGGCTGCTTGTTAGCCTGGCCACGAGTCTGAAAGTCGCGGTCCTGTCCGGCTCCCCGTAGCTTCTCACAGTGGCCAGCTGACCCCCGTGGCTCATAGCAGTGGGTCAAGTGAGTGTGTGTGTGTCTGCGCATGCGCGGCCGGGCTCCCCCTGTCCGAGGGCTGTTGTTCGCCTGGCCACGAGTGTGAAACCCGCGGTCCTGTCCGGCTCCCCGTAGCTTCTCACAGCGGCCAGCTGACCCCCGTGGCTCATAGCAGTGGGTCAAGTGAGTGTGTGTGTGTCTGCGCATGCGCGGCCGGGCTCCCCCTGTCCGAGGGCTGCTTGTTAGCCTGGCCACGAGTCTGAAACTCGCGGTCCTGTCCGGCTCCCCGTAGCTTCTCACAGTGGCCAGCTGACCCCCCGTGGCTCATAGCAGTGGGTCAAGTGAGTGTGTGTGTCTGCGCACACACTCACACTGTCCGAGGACTGCTTGTTAGCCTGGCCACGAGTCTGAAACTCGCGGTCCTGTCCGGCTCCCCGTAGCTTCTCACAGCGGCCAGCTGACCCCCCGTAGCTCATAGCAGTGGGTCAAGTGAGTGTGTGTGTGTCTGCGCATGCGCGGCCGGGCTCCCCCTGTCCGAGGGCTGCTTGTTTGCCTGGCCACGAGTCTGAAACTCGCGGTCCTGTCCGGCTCCCCGTAGCTTCTCACAGTGGCCAGCTGACCCTCCGTGGCTCATAGCAGTGGGTCAAGTGAGTGTGTGTGTGTCTGCGCATGCGCGGCCGGGCTCCCCCTGTCCGAGGGCTGCTTGTTAGCCTGGCCACGAGTCTGAAACTCGCGGTCCTGTCCGGCTCCCCGTAGCTTCTCACAGTGGCCAGCTGACCCCCCGTGGCTCATAGCAGTGGGTCAAGTGAGTGTGTGTGTGTCTGCGCACACACTCACACTGTCCGAGGGCTGCTTGTTAGCCTGGCCACGAGTCTGAAAGTCGCGGTCCTGTCCGGCTCCCCGTAGCTTCTCACAGTGGCCAGCTGACCCTCCGTGGCTCATAGCAGTGGGTCAAGTGAGTGTGTGTGTGTCTGCGCATGCGCGGCCGGGCTCCCCCTGTCCGAGGGCTGTTTGTTCGCCTGGCCACGAGTGTGAAACCCACGGTCCTGTCCGGCTCCCCGTAGCTTCTCACAGCGGCCAGCTGACCCCCGTGGCTCATAGCAGTGGGTCAAGTGAGTGTGTGTGTGTCTGCGCATGCGCGGCCGGGCTCCCCCTGTCCGAGGGCTGCTTGTTAGCCTGGCCACGAGTCTGAAACTCGCGGTCCTGTCCGGCTCCCCGTAGCTTCTCACAGTGGCCAGCTGACCCCCCGTGGCTCATAGCAGTGGGTCAAGTGAGTGTGTGTGTCTGCGCACACACTCACACTGTCCGAGGACTGCTTGTTAGCCTGGCCACGAGTCTGAAACTCGCGGTCCTGTCCGGCTCCCCGTAGCTTCTCACAGTGGCCAGCTGACCCCCCGTGGCTCATAGCAGTGGGTCAAGTGAGTGTGTGTGTGTCTGCGCATGCGCGGCCGGGCTCCCCCTGTCCGAGGGCTGCTTGTTTGCCTGGCCACGAGTCTGAAACTCGCGGTCCTGTCCGGCTCCCCGTAGCTTCTCACAGTGGCCAGCTGACCCCCCGTGGCTCATAGCAGTGGGTCAAGTGAGTGTGTGTGTGTCTGCGCATGCGCGGCCGGGCTCCCCTGTCCGAGGGCTGCTTGTTAGCCTGGCCACGAGTCTGAAACTCGCGGTCCTGTCCGGCTCCCCGTAGCTTCTCACAGTGGCCAGCTGACCCCCCGTGGCTCATAGCAGTGGGTCAAGTGAGTGTGTGTGTCTGCGCACACACTCACACTGTCCGAGGGCTGCTTGTTAGCCTGGCCACGAGTCTGAAACTCGCGGTCCTGTCCGGCTCCCCGTAGCTTCTCACAGTGGCCAGCTGACCCTCCGTGGCTCATAGCAGTGGGTCAAGTGAGTGTGTGTGTCTGCGCATGCGCGGCCGGGCTCCCCCTGTCCGAGGGCTGCTTGTTCGCCTGGCCACGAGTCTGAAACTCGCGGTCCTGTCCGGCTCCCCGTAGCTTCTCACAGCGGCCAGCTGACCCCCCGTGGCTCATAGCAGTGGGTCAAGTGAGTGTGTGTGTGTCTGCGCATGCGCGGCCGGGCTCCCCCTGTCCGAGGGCTGCTTGTTAGCCTGGCCACGAGTCTGAAACTCGCGGTCCTGTCCGGCTCCCCGTAGCTTCTCACAGTGGCCAGCTGACCCCCCGTGGCTCATAGCAGTGGGTCAAGTGAGTGTGTGTGTCTGCGCACACACTCACACTGTCCGAGGACTGCTTGTTAGCCTGGCCACGAGTCTGAAACTCGCGGTCCTGTCCGGCTCCCCGTAGCTTCTCACAGTGGCCAGCTGACCCTCCGTGGCTCATAGCAGTGGGTCAAGTGAGTGTGTGTGTGTCTGCGCATGCGCGGCCGGGCTCCCCCTGTCCGAGGGCTGTTTGTTCGCCTGGCCACGAGTGTGAAACCCACGGTCCGGTCCGGCTCCCCGTAGCTTCTCACAGCGGCCAGCTGACCCCCCGTGGCTCATAGCAGTGGGTCAAGTGAGTGTGTGTGTGTCTGCGCATGCGCGGCCGGGCTCCCCCTGTCCGAGGGCTGCTTGTTAGCCTGGCCACGAGTCTGAAACTCGCGGTCCTGTCCGGCTCCCCGTAGCTTCTCACAGTGGCCAGCTGACCCCCCGTGGCTCATAGCAGTGGGTCAAGTGAGTGTGTGTGTCTGCGCACACACTCACACTGTCCGAGGACTGCTTGTTAGCCTGGCCACGAGTCTGAAACTCGCGGTCCTGTCCGGCTCCCCGTAGCTTCTCACAGCGGCCAGCTGACCCCCCGTAGCTCATAGCAGTGGGTCAAGTGAGTGTGTGTGTGTCTGCGCATGCGCGGCCGGGCTCCCCCTGTCCGAGGGCTGCTTGTTTGCCTGGCCACGAGTCTGAAACTCGCGGTCCTGTCCGGCTCCCCGTAGCTTCTCACAGTGGCCAGCTGACCCTCCGTGGCTCATAGCAGTGGGTCAAGTGAGTGTGTGTGTGTCTGCGCATGCGCGGCCGGGCTCCCCCTGTCCGAGGGCTGCTTGTTAGCCTGGCCACGAGTCTGAAACTCGCGGTCCTGTCCGGCTCCCCGTAGCTTCTCACAGTGGCCAGCTGACCCCCCGTGGCTCATAGCAGTGGGTCAAGTGAGTGTGTGTGTGTCTGCGCACACACTCACACTGTCCGAGGGCTGCTTGTTAGCCTGGCCACGAGTCTGAAAGTCGCGGTCCTGTCCGGCTCCCCGTAGCTTCTCACAGTGGCCAGCTGACCCTCCGTGGCTCATAGCAGTGGGTCAAGTGAGTGTGTGTGTGTCTGCGCATGCGCGGCCGGGCTCCCCCTGTCCGAGGGCTGTTTGTTCGCCTGGCCACGAGTGTGAAACCGCGGTCCGTCCGGCTCCCCGTAGCTTCTCACAGCGGCCAGCTGACCCCCCGTGGCTCATAGCAGTGGGTCAAGTGAGTGTGTGTGTGTCTGCGCATGCGCGGCCGGGCTCCCCCTGTCCGAGGGCTGCTTGTTAGCCTGGCCACGAGTCTGAAACTCGCGGTCCTGTCCGGCTCCCCGTAGCTTCTCACAGTGGCCAGCTGACCCCCCGTGGCTCATAGCAGTGGGTCAAGTGAGTGTGTGTGTCTGCGCACACACTCACACTGTCCGAGGACTGCTTGTTAGCCTGGCCACGAGTCTGAAACTCGCGGTCCTGTCCGGCTCCCCGTAGCTTCTCACAGCGGCCAGCTGACCCCCCGTAGCTCATAGCAGTGGGTCAAGTGAGTGTGTGTGTGTCTGCGCATGCGCGGCCGGGCTCCCCCTGTCCGAGGGCTGCTTGTTTGCCTGGCCACGAGTCTGAAACTCGCGGTCCTGTCCGGCTCCCCGTAGCTTCTCACAGTGGCCAGCTGACCCTCCGTGGCTCATAGCAGTGGGTCAAGTGAGTGTGTGTGTGTCTGCGCATGCGCGGCCGGGCTCCCCCTGTCCGAGGGCTGCTTGTTAGCCTGGCCACGAGTCTGAAACTCGCGGTCCTGTCCGGCTCCCCGTAGCTTCTCACAGTGGCCAGCTGACCCCCCGTGGCTCATAGCAGTGGGTCAAGTGAGTGTGTGTGTGTCTGCGCACACACTCACACTGTCCGAGGGCTGCTTGTTAGCCTGGCCACGAGTCTGAAAGTCGCGGTCCTGTCCGGCTCCCCGTAGCTTCTCACAGTGGCCAGCTGACCCTCCGTGGCTCATAGCAGTGGGTCAAGTGAGTGTGTGTGTGTCTGCGCATGCGCGGCCGGGCTCCCCCTGTCCGAGGGCTGTTTGTTCGCCTGGCCACGAGTGTGAAACCCACGGTCCGTCCGGCTCCCCGTAGCTTCTCACAGCGGCCAGCTGACCCCCGTGGCTCATAGCAGTGGGTCAAGTGAGTGTGTGTGTGTCTGCGCATGCGCGGCCGGGCTCCCCCTGTCCGAGGGCTGCTTGTTAGCCTGGCCACGAGTCTGAAACTCGCGGTCCTGTCCGGCTCCCCGTAGCTTCTCACAGTGGCCAGCTGACCCCCCGTGGCTCATAGCAGTGGGTCAAGTGAGTGTGTGTGTCTGCGCACACACTCACACTGTCCGAGGACTGCTTGTTAGCCTGGCCACGAGTCTGAAACTCGCGGTCCTGTCCGGCTCCCCGTAGCTTCTCACAGCGGCCAGCTGACCCCCCGTAGCTCATAGCAGTGGGTCAAGTGAGTGTGTGTGTGTCTGCGCATGCGCGGCCGGGCTCCCCCTGTCCGAGGGCTGCTTGTTTGCCTGGCCACGAGTCTGAAACTCGCGGTCCTGTCCGGCTCCCCGTAGCTTCTCACAGTGGCCAGCTGACCCTCCGTGGCTCATAGCAGTGGGTCAAGTGAGTGTGTGTGTGTGTCTGCGCATGCGCGGCCGGGCTCCCCCTGTCCGAGGGCTGCTTGTTAGCCTGGCCACGAGTCTGAAACTCGCGGTCCTGTCCGGCTCCCCGTAGCTTCTCACAGTGGCCAGCTGACCCCCCGTGGCTCATAGCAGTGGGTCAAGTGAGTGTGTGTGTGTCTGCGCACACACTCACACTGTCCGAGGGCTGCTTGTTAGCCTGGCCACGAGTCTGAAAGTCGCGGTCCTGTCCGGCTCCCCGTAGCTTCTCACAGTGGCCAGCTGACCCTCCGTGGCTCATAGCAGTGGGTCAAGTGAGTGTGTGTGTGTCTGCGCATGCGCGGCCGGGCTCCCCCTGTCCGAGGGCTGTTTGTTCGCCTGGCCACGAGTGTGAAACCCACGGTCCGGTCCGGCTCCCCGTAGCTTCTCACAGCGGCCAGCTGACCCCCCGTGGCTCATAGCAGTGGGTCAAGTGAGTGTGTGTGTGTCTGCGCATGCGCGGCCGGGCTCCCCCTGTCCGAGGGCTGCTTGTTAGCCTGGCCACGAGTCTGAAACTCGCGGTCCTGTCCGGCTCCCCGTAGCTTCTCACAGTGGCCAGCTGACCCCCCGTGGCTCATAGCAGTGGGTCAAGTGAGTGTGTGTGTCTGCGCACACACTCACACTGTCCGAGGACTGCTTGTTAGCCTGGCCACGAGTCTGAAACTCGCGGTCCTGTCCGGCTCCCCGTAGCTTCTCACAGCGGCCAGCTGACCCCCGTAGCTCATAGCAGTGGGTCAAGTGAGTGTGTGTGTGTCTGCGCATGCGCGGCCGGGCTCCCCCTGTCCGAGGGCTGCTTGTTTGCCTGGCCACGAGTCTGAAACTCGCGGTCCTGTCCGGCTCCCCGTAGCTTCTCACAGTGGCCAGCTGACCCTCCGTGGCTCATAGCAGTGGGTCAAGTGAGTGTGTGTGTGTCTGCGCATGCGCGGCCGGGCTCCCCCTGTCCGAGGGCTGCTTGTTAGCCTGGCCACGAGTCTGAAACTCGCGGTCCTGTCCGGCTCCCCGTAGCTTCTCACAGTGGCCAGCTGACCCCCCGTGGCTCATAGCAGTGGGTCAAGTGAGTGTGTGTGTGTCTGCGCACACACTCACACTGTCCGAGGGCTGCTTGTTAGCCTGGCCACGAGTCTGAAAGTCGCGGTCCTGTCCGGCTCCCCGTAGCTTCTCACAGTGGCCAGCTGACCCTCCGTGGCTCATAGCAGTGGGTCAAGTGAGTGTGTGTGTGTCTGCGCATGCGCGGCCGGGCTCCCCCTGTCCGAGGGCTGTTTGTTCGCCTGGCCACGAGTGTGAAACCCACGGTCCGGTCCGGCTCCCCGTAGCTTCTCACAGCGGCCAGCTGACCCCCGTGGCTCATAGCAGTGGGTCAAGTGAGTGTGTGTGTGTCTGCGCATGCGCGGCCGGGCTCCCCCTGTCCGAGGGCTGCTTGTTAGCCTGGCCACGAGTCTGAAACTCGCGGTCCTGTCCGGCTCCCCGTAGCTTCTCACAGTGGCCAGCTGACCCCCCGTGGCTCATAGCAGTGGGTCAAGTGAGTGTGTGTGTCTGCGCACACACTCACACTGTCCGAGGACTGCTTGTTAGCCTGGCCACGAGTCTGAAACTCGCGGTCCTGTCCGGCTCCCCGTAGCTTCTCACAGCGGCCAGCTGACCCCCCGTAGCTCATAGCAGTGGGTCAAGTGAGTGTGTGTGTGTCTGCGCATGCGCGGCCGGGCTCCCCCTGTCCGAGGGCTGCTTGTTTGCCTGGCCACGAGTCTGAAACTCGCGGTCCTGTCCGGCTCCCCGTAGCTTCTCACAGTGGCCAGCTGACCCTCCGTGGCTCATAGCAGTGGGTCAAGTGAGTGTGTGTGTGTCTGCGCATGCGCGGCCGGGCTCCCCCTGTCCGAGGGCTGCTTGTTAGCCTGGCCACGAGTCTGAAACTCGCGGTCCTGTCCGGCTCCCCGTAGCTTCTCACAGTGGCCAGCTGACCCCCCGTGGCTCATAGCAGTGGGTCAAGTGAGTGTGTGTGTGTCTGCGCACACACTCACACTGTCCGAGGGCTGCTTGTTAGCCTGGCCACGAGTCTGAAAGTCGCGGTCCTGTCCGGCTCCCCGTAGCTTCTCACAGTGGCCAGCTGACCCTCCGTGGCTCATAGCAGTGGGTCAAGTGAGTGTGTGTGTGTCTGCGCATGCGCGGCCGGGCTCCCCCTGTCCGAGGGCTGTTTGTTCGCCTGGCCACGAGTGTGAAACCCACGGTCCGGTCCGGCTCCCCGTAGCTTCTCACAGCGGCCAGCTGACCCCCGTGGCTCATAGCAGTGGGTCAAGTGAGTGTGTGTGTGTCTGCGCATGCGCGGCCGGGCTCCCCCTGTCCGAGGGCTGCTTGTTAGCCTGGCCACGAGTCTGAAACTCGCGGTCCTGTCCGGCTCCCCGTAGCTTCTCACAGTGGCCAGCTGACCCCCCGTGGCTCATAGCAGTGGGTCAAGTGAGTGTGTGTGTCTGCGCACACACTCACACTGTCCGAGGACTGCTTGTTAGCCTGGCCACGAGTCTGAAACTCGCGGTCCTGTCCGGCTCCCCGTAGCTTCTCACAGCGGCCAGCTGACCCCCCGTAGCTCATAGCAGTGGGTCAAGTGAGTGTGTGTGTGTCTGCGCATGCGCGGCCGGGCTCCCCCTGTCCGAGGGCTGCTTGTTTGCCTGGCCACGAGTCTGAAACTCGCGGTCCTGTCCGGCTCCCCGTAGCTTCTCACAGTGGCCAGCTGACCCTCCGTGGCTCATAGCAGTGGGTCAAGTGAGTGTGTGTGTGTCTGCGCATGCGCGGCCGGGCTCCCCCTGTCCGAGGGCTGCTTGTTAGCCTGGCCACGAGTCTGAAACTCGCGGTCCTGTCCGGCTCCCCGTAGCTTCTCACAGTGGCCAGCTGACCCCCCGTGGCTCATAGCAGTGGGTCAAGTGAGTGTGTGTGTGTCTGCGCACACACTCACACTGTCCGAGGGCTGCTTGTTAGCCTGGCCACGAGTCTGAAAGTCGCGGTCCTGTCCGGCTCCCCGTAGCTTCTCACAGTGGCCAGCTGACCCTCCGTGGCTCATAGCAGTGGGTCAAGTGAGTGTGTGTGTGTCTGCGCATGCGCGGCCGGGCTCCCCCTGTCCGAGGGCTGTTTGTTCGCCTGGCCACGAGTGTGAAACCCACGGTCCGGTCCGGCTCCCCGTAGCTTCTCACAGCGGCCAGCTGACCCCCCGTGGCTCATAGCAGTGGGTCAAGTGAGTGTGTGTGTGTCTGCGCATGCGCGGCCGGGCTCCCCCTGTCCGAGGGCTGCTTGTTAGCCTGGCCACGAGTCTGAAACTCGCGGTCCTGTCCGGCTCCCCGTAGCTTCTCACAGTGGCCAGCTGACCCCCCGTGGCTCATAGCAGTGGGTCAAGTGAGTGTGTGTGTCTGCGCACACACTCACACTGTCCGAGGACTGCTTGTTAGCCTGGCCACGAGTCTGAAACTCGCGGTCCTGTCCGGCTCCCCGTAGCTTCTCACAGCGGCCAGCTGACCCCCCGTAGCTCATAGCAGTGGGTCAAGTGAGTGTGTGTGTGTCTGCGCATGCGCGGCCGGGCTCCCCCTGTCCGAGGGCTGCTTGTTTGCCTGGCCACGAGTCTGAAACTCGCGGTCCTGTCCGGCTCCCCGTAGCTTCTCACAGTGGCCAGCTGACCCTCCGTGGCTCATAGCAGTGGGTCAAGTGAGTGTGTGTGTGTCTGCGCATGCGCGGCCGGGCTCCCCTGTCCGAGGGCTGCTTGTTAGCCTGGCCACGAGTCTGAAACTCGCGGTCCTGTCCGGCTCCCCGTAGCTTCTCACAGTGGCCAGCTGACCCCCCGTGGCTCATAGCAGTGGGTCAAGTGAGTGTGTGTGTGTCTGCGCACACACTCACACTGTCCGAGGGCTGCTTGTTAGCCTGGCCACGAGTCTGAAAGTCGCGGTCCTGTCCGGCTCCCCGTAGCTTCTCACAGTGGCCAGCTGACCCTCCGTGGCTCATAGCAGTGGGTCAAGTGAGTGTGTGTGTGTCTGCGCATGCGCGGCCGGGCTCCCCCTGTCCGAGGGCTGTTTGTTCGCCTGGCCACGAGTGTGAAACCACGGTCCTGTCCGGCTCCCCGTAGCTTCTCACAGCGGCCAGCTGACCCCCGTGGCTCATAGCAGTGGGTCAAGTGAGTGTGTGTGTGTCTGCGCATGCGCGGCCGGGCTCCCCCTGTCCGAGGGCTGCTTGTTAGCCTGGCCACGAGTCTGAAACTCGCGGTCCTGTCCGGCTCCCCGTAGCTTCTCACAGTGGCCAGCTGACCCCCCGTGGCTCATAGCAGTGGGTCAAGTGAGTGTGTGTGTCTGCGCACACACTCACACTGTCCGAGGACTGCTTGTTAGCCTGGCCACGAGTCTGAAACTCGCGGTCCTGTCCGGCTCCCCGTAGCTTCTCACAGCGGCCAGCTGACCCCCCGTAGCTCATAGCAGTGGGTCAAGTGAGTGTGTGTGTGTCTGCGCATGCGCGGCCGGGCTCCCCCTGTCCGAGGGCTGCTTGTTTGCCTGGCCACGAGTCTGAAACTCGCGGTCCTGTCCGGCTCCCCGTAGCTTCTCACAGTGGCCAGCTGACCCCCCGTGGCTCATAGCAGTGGGTCAAGTGAGTGTGTGTGTGTCTGCGCATGCGCGGCCGGGCTCCCCCTGTCCGAGGGCTGCTTGTTAGCCTGGCCACGAGTCTGAAACTCGCGGTCCTGTCCGGCTCCCCGTAGCTTCTCACAGTGGCCAGCTGACCCCCGTGGCTCATAGCAGTGGGTCAAGTGAGTGTGTGTGTGTCTGCGCATGCGCGGCCGGGCTCCCCTGTCCGAGGGCTGCTTGTTAGCCTGGCCACGAGTCTGAAACCGCGGTCCTGTCCGGCTCCCCGTAGCTTCTCACAGCGGCCAGCTGACCCCCCGTGGCTCATAGCAGTGGGTCAAGTGAGTGTGTGTGTGTCTGCGCATGCGCGGCCGGGCTCCCCCTGTCCGAGGGCTGCTTGTTAGCCTGGCCACGAGTCTGAAACTCGCGGTCCTGTCCGGCTCCCCGTAGCTTCTCACAGTGGCCAGCTGACCCCCCGTGGCTCATAGCAGTGGGTCAAGTGAGTGTGTGTGTCTGCGCACACACTCACACTGTCCGAGGGCTGCTTGTTAGCCTGGCCACGAGTCTGAAACTCGCGGTCCTGTCCGGCTCCCCGTAGCTTCTCACAGTGGCCAGCTGACCCCCCGTGGCTCATAGCAGTGGGTCAAGTGAGTGTGTGTGTGTCTGCGCATGCGCGGCCGGGCTCCCCCTGTCCGAGGGCTGCTTGTTTGCCTGGCCACGAGTCTGAAACTCGCGGTCCTGTCCGGCTCCCCGTAGCTTCTCACAGTGGCCAGCTGACCCTCCGTGGCTCATAGCAGTGGGTCAAGTGAGTGTGTGTGTGTCTGCGCATGCGCGGCCGGGCTCCCCCTGTCCGAGGGCTGCTTGTTAGCCTGGCCACGAGTCTGAAACTCGCGGTCCTGTCCGGCTCCCCGTAGCTTCTCACAGTGGCCAGCTGACCCCCGTGGCTCATAGCAGTGGGTCAAGTGAGTGTGTGTGTGTCTGCGCACACACTCACACTGTCCGAGGGCTGCTTGTTAGCCTGGCCACGAGTCTGAAAGTCGCGGTCCTGTCCGGCTCCCCGTAGCTTCTCACAGTGGCCAGCTGACCCTCCGTGGCTCATAGCAGTGGGTCAAGTGAGTGTGTGTGTGTCTGCGCATGCGCGGCCGGGCTCCCCTGTCCGAGGGCTGTTTGTTCGCCTGGCCACGAGTGTGAAACCCACGGTCCGGTCCGGCTCCCCGTAGCTTCTCACAGCGGCCAGCTGACCCCCCGTGGCTCATAGCAGTGGGTCAAGTGAGTGTGTGTGTGTCTGCGCATGCGCGGCCGGGCTCCCCCTGTCCGAGGGCTGCTTGTTAGCCTGGCCACGAGTCTGAAACTCGCGGTCCTGTCCGGCTCCCCGTAGCTTCTCACAGTGGCCAGCTGACCCCCCGTGGCTCATAGCAGTGGGTCAAGTGAGTGTGTGTGTCTGCGCACACACTCACACTGTCCGAGGACTGCTTGTTAGCCTGGCCACGAGTCTGAAACTCGCGGTCCTGTCCGGCTCCCCGTAGCTTCTCACAGCGGCCAGCTGACCCCCCGTAGCTCATAGCAGTGGGTCAAGTGAGTGTGTGTGTGTCTGCGCATGCGCGGCCGGGCTCCCCCTGTCCGAGGGCTGCTTGTTTGCCTGGCCACGAGTCTGAAACTCGCGGTCCTGTCCGGCTCCCCGTAGCTTCTCACAGTGGCCAGCTGACCCTCCGTGGCTCATAGCAGTGGGTCAAGTGAGTGTGTGTGTGTCTGCGCATGCGCGGCCGGGCTCCCCCTGTCCGAGGGCTGCTTGTTAGCCTGGCCACGAGTCTGAAACTCGCGGTCCTGTCCGGCTCCCCGTAGCTTCTCACAGTGGCCAGCTGACCCCCGTGGCTCATAGCAGTGGGTCAAGTGAGTGTGTGTGTGTCTGCGCACACACTCACACTGTCCGAGGGCTGCTTGTTAGCCTGGCCACGAGTCTGAAAGTCGCGGTCCTGTCCGGCTCCCCGTAGCTTCTCACAGTGGCCAGCTGACCCTCCGTGGCTCATAGCAGTGGGTCAAGTGAGTGTGTGTGTGTCTGCGCATGCGCGGCCGGGCTCCCCCTGTCCGAGGGCTGTTTGTTCGCCTGGCCACGAGTGTGAAACCCACGGTCCGGTCCGGCTCCCCGTAGCTTCTCACAGCGGCCAGCTGACCCCCGTGGCTCATAGCAGTGGGTCAAGTGAGTGTGTGTGTGTCTGCGCATGCGCGGCCGGGCTCCCCCTGTCCGAGGGCTGCTTGTTAGCCTGGCCACGAGTCTGAAACTCGCGGTCCTGTCCGGCTCCCCGTAGCTTCTCACAGTGGCCAGCTGACCCCCCGTGGCTCATAGCAGTGGGTCAAGTGAGTGTGTGTGTCTGCGCACACACTCACACTGTCCGAGGACTGCTTGTTAGCCTGGCCACGAGTCTGAAACTCGCGGTCCTGTCCGGCTCCCCGTAGCTTCTCACAGCGGCCAGCTGACCCCCGTAGCTCATAGCAGTGGGTCAAGTGAGTGTGTGTGTGTCTGCGCATGCGCGGCCGGGCTCCCCCTGTCCGAGGGCTGCTTGTTTGCCTGGCCACGAGTCTGAAACTCGCGGTCCTGTCCGGCTCCCCGTAGCTTCTCACAGTGGCCAGCTGACCCTCCGTGGCTCATAGCAGTGGGTCAAGTGAGTGTGTGTGTGTGTCTGCGCATGCGCGGCCGGGCTCCCCCTGTCCGAGGGCTGCTTGTTAGCCTGGCCACGAGTCTGAAACTCGCGGTCCTGTCCGGCTCCCCGTAGCTTCTCACAGTGGCCAGCTGACCCCCGTGGCTCATAGCAGTGGGTCAAGTGAGTGTGTGTGTGTCTGCGCACACACTCACACTGTCCGAGGGCTGCTTGTTAGCCTGGCCACGAGTCTGAAAGTCGCGGTCCTGTCCGGCTCCCCGTAGCTTCTCACAGTGGCCAGCTGACCCTCCGTGGCTCATAGCAGTGGGTCAAGTGAGTGTGTGTGTGTCTGCGCATGCGCGGCCGGGCTCCCCCTGTCCGAGGGCTGCTTGTTCGCCTGGCCACGAGTCTGAAACCCACGGTCCTGTCCGGCTCCCCGTAGCTTCTCACAGCGGCCAGCTGACCCCCGTGGCTCATAGCAGTGGGTCAAGTGAGTGTGTGTGTGTCTGCGCATGCGCGGCCGGGCTCCCCCTGTCCGAGGGCTGCTTGTTAGCCTGGCCACGAGTCTGAAACTCGCGGTCCTGTCCGGCTCCCCGTAGCTTCTCACAGTGGCCAGCTGACCCCCCGTGGCTCATAGCAGTGGGTCAAGTGAGTGTGTGTGTGTCTGCGCACACACTCACACTGTCCGAGGGCTGCTTGTTAGCCTGGCCACGAGTCTGAAACTCGCGGTCCTGTCCGGCTCCCCGTAGCTTCTCACAGTGGCCAGCTGACCCTCCGTGGCTCATAGCAGTGGGTCAAGTGAGTGTGTGTGTGTCTGCGCATGCGCGGCCGGGCTCCCCCTGTCCGAGGGCTGTTTGTTCGCCTGGCCACGAGTGTGAAACCGCGGTCCTGTCCGGCTCCCCGTAGCTTCTCACAGCGGCCAGCTGACCCCCCGTGGCTCATAGCAGTGGGTCAAGTGAGTGTGTGTGTGTCTGCGCATGCGCGGCCGGGCTCCCCCTGTCCGAGGGCTGCTTGTTAGCCTGGCCACGAGTCTGAAACTCGCGGTCCTGTCCGGCTCCCCGTAGCTTCTCACAGTGGCCAGCTGACCCCCCGTGGCTCATAGCAGTGGGTCAAGTGAGTGTGTGTGTCTGCGCACACACTCACACTGTCCGAGGGCTGCTTGTTAGCCTGGCCACGAGTCTGAAACTCGCGGTCCTGTCCGGCTCCCCGTAGCTTCTCACAGCGGCCAGCTGACCCCCCGTAGCTCATAGCAGTGGGTCAAGTGAGTGTGTGTGTGTCTGCGCATGCGCGGCCGGGCTCCCCCTGTCCGAGGGCTGCTTGTTTGCCTGGCCACGAGTCTGAAACTCGCGGTCCTGTCCGGCTCCCCGTAGCTTCTCACAGTGGCCAGCTGACCCTCCGTGGCTCATAGCAGTGGGTCAAGTGAGTGTGTGTGTGTCTGCGCATGCGCGGCCGGGCTCCCCCTGTCCGAGGGCTGCTTGTTAGCCTGGCCACGAGTCTGAAACTCGCGGTCCTGTCCGGCTCCCCGTAGCTTCTCACAGTGGCCAGCTGACCCCCGTGGCTCATAGCAGTGGGTCAAGTGAGTGTGTGTGTGTCTGCGCACACACTCACACTGTCCGAGGGCTGCTTGTTAGCCTGGCCACGAGTCTGAAACTCGCGGTCCTGTCCGGCTCCCCGTAGCTTCTCACAGTGGCCAGCTGACCCTCCGTGGCTCATAGCAGTGGGTCAAGTGAGTGTGTGTGTGTCTGCGCATGCGCGGCCGGGCTCCCCCTGTCCGAGGGCTGCTTGTTCGCCTGGCCACGAGTCTGAAACCCGCGGTCCGGTCCGGCTCCCCGTAGCTTCTCACAGCGGCCAGCTGACCCCCCGTGGCTCATAGCAGTGGGTCAAGTGAGTGTGTGTGTGTCTGCGCATGCGCGGCCGGGCTCCCCCTGTCCGAGGGCTGCTTGTTAGCCTGGCCACGAGTCTGAAACTCGCGGTCCTGTCCGGCTCCCCGTAGCTTCTCACAGTGGCCAGCTGACCCCCCGTGGCTCATAGCAGTGGGTCAAGTGAGTGTGTGTGTCTGCGCACACACTCACACTGTCCGAGGACTGCTTGTTAGCCTGGCCACGAGTCTGAAACTCGCGGTCCTGTCCGGCTCCCCGTAGCTTCTCACAGCGGCCAGCTGACCCCCGTGGCTCATAGCAGTGGGTCAAGTGAGTGTGTGTGTGTCTGCGCATGCGCGGCCGGGCTCCCCCTGTCCGAGGGCTGCTTGTTTGCCTGGCCACGAGTCTGAAACTCGCGGTCCTGTCCGGCTCCCCGTAGCTTCTCACAGTGGCCAGCTGACCCTCCGTGGCTCATAGCAGTGGGTCAAGTGAGTGTGTGTGTGTCTGCGCATGCGCGGCCGGGCTCCCCCTGTCCGAGGGCTGCTTGTTAGCCTGGCCACGAGTCTGAAACTCGCGGTCCTGTCCGGCTCCCCGTAGCTTCTCACAGTGGCCAGCTGACCCCCGTGGCTCATAGCAGTGGGTCAAGTGAGTGTGTGTGTGTCTGCGCATGCGCGGCCGGGCTCCCCTGTCCGAGGGCTGCTTGTTAGCCTGGCCACGAGTCTGAAACTCGCGGTCCTGTCCGGCTCCCCGTAGCTTCTCACAGTGGCCAGCTGACCCTCCGTGGCTCATAGCAGTGGGTCAAGTGAGTGTGTGTGTGTGTCTGCGCATGCGCGGCCGGGCTCCCCCTGTCCGAGGGCTGCTTGTTAGCCTGGCCACGAGTCTGAAACTCGCGGTCCTGTCCGGCTCCCCGTAGCTTCTCACAGTGGCCAGCTGACCCCCCGTGGCTCATAGCAGTGGGTCAAGTGAGTGTGTGTGTGTCTGCGCACACACTCACACTGTCCGAGGGCTGCTTGTTAGCCTGGCCACGAGTCTGAAACTCGCGGTCCTGTCCGGCTCCCCGTAGCTTCTCACAGTGGCCAGCTGACCCCCCGTGGCTCATAGCAGTGGGTCAAGTGAGTGTGTGTGTGTCTGCGCATGCGCGGCCGGGCTCCCCCTGTCCGAGGGCTGTTTGTTAGCCTGGCCACGAGTCTGAAACCCGCGGTCCTGTCCGGCTCCCCGTAGCTTCTCACAGCGGCCAGCTGACCCCCCGTGGCTCATAGCAGTGGGTCAAGTGAGTGTGTGTGTGTCTGCGCATGCGCGGCCGGGCTCCCCCTGTCCGAGGGCTGCTTGTTAGCCTGGCCACGAGTCTGAAACTCGCGGTCCTGTCCGGCTCCCCGTAGCTTCTCACAGTGGCCAGCTGACCCCCCGTGGCTCATAGCAGTGGGTCAAGTGAGTGTGTGTGTCTGCGCACACACTCACACTGTCCGAGGACTGCTTGTTAGCCTGGCCACGAGTCTGAAACTCGCGGTCCTGTCCGGCTCCCCGTAGCTTCTCACAGCGGCCAGCTGACCCCCCGTGCTCATAGCAGTGGGTCAAGTGAGTGTGTGTGTGTCTGCGCATGCGCGGCCGGGCTCCCCCTGTCCGAGGGCTGCTTGTTTGCCTGGCCACGAGTCTGAAACTCGCGGTCCTGTCCGGCTCCCCGTAGCTTCTCACAGTGGCCAGCTGACCCTCCGTGGCTCATAGCAGTGGGTCAAGTGAGTGTGTGTGTGTCTGCGCATGCGCGGCCGGGCTCCCCCTGTCCGAGGGCTGCTTGTTAGCCTGGCCACGAGTCTGAAACTCGCGGTCCTGTCCGGCTCCCCGTAGCTTCTCACAGTGGCCAGCTGACCCCCGTGGCTCATAGCAGTGGGTCAAGTGAGTGTGTGTGTGTCTGCGCACACACTCACACTGTCCGAGGGCTGCTTGTTAGCCTGGCCACGAGTCTGAAAGTCGCGGTCCTGTCCGGCTCCCCGTAGCTTCTCACAGTGGCCAGCTGACCCTCCGTGGCTCATAGCAGTGGGTCAAGTGAGTGTGTGTGTGTCTGCGCATGCGCGGCCGGGCTCCCCCTGTCCGAGGGCTGTTTGTTCGCCTGGCCACGAGTGTGAAACCCACGGTCCGGTCCGGCTCCCCGTAGCTTCTCACAGCGGCCAGCTGACCCCCGTGGCTCATAGCAGTGGGTCAAGTGAGTGTGTGTGTGTCTGCGCATGCGCGGCCGGGCTCCCCCTGTCCGAGGGCTGCTTGTTAGCCTGGCCACGAGTCTGAAACTCGCGGTCCTGTCCGGCTCCCCGTAGCTTCTCACAGTGGCCAGCTGACCCCCCGTGGCTCATAGCAGTGGGTCAAGTGAGTGTGTGTGTCTGCGCACACACTCACACTGTCCGAGGACTGCTTGTTAGCCTGGCCACGAGTCTGAAACTCGCGGTCCTGTCCGGCTCCCCGTAGCTTCTCACAGCGGCCAGCTGACCCCCGTAGCTCATAGCAGTGGGTCAAGTGAGTGTGTGTGTGTCTGCGCATGCGCGGCCGGGCTCCCCCTGTCCGAGGGCTGCTTGTTTGCCTGGCCACGAGTCTGAAACTCGCGGTCCTGTCCGGCTCCCCGTAGCTTCTCACAGTGGCCAGCTGACCCTCCGTGGCTCATAGCAGTGGGTCAAGTGAGTGTGTGTGTGTGTCTGCGCATGCGCGGCCGGGCTCCCCCTGTCCGAGGGCTGCTTGTTAGCCTGGCCACGAGTCTGAAACTCGCGGTCCTGTCCGGCTCCCCGTAGCTTCTCACAGTGGCCAGCTGACCCCCCGTGGCTCATAGCAGTGGGTCAAGTGAGTGTGTGTGTGTCTGCGCACACACTCACACTGTCCGAGGGCTGCTTGTTAGCCTGGCCACGAGTCTGAAAGTCGCGGTCCTGTCCGGCTCCCCGTAGCTTCTCACAGTGGCCAGCTGACCCTCCGTGGCTCATAGCAGTGGGTCAAGTGAGTGTGTGTGTGTCTGCGCATGCGCGGCCGGGCTCCCCCTGTCCGAGGGCTGTTTGTTCGCCTGGCCACGAGTGTGAAACCCACGGTCCGGTCCGGCTCCCCGTAGCTTCTCACAGCGGCCAGCTGACCCCCGTGGCTCATAGCAGTGGGTCAAGTGAGTGTGTGTGTGTCTGCGCATGCGCGGCCGGGCTCCCCCTGTCCGAGGGCTGCTTGTTAGCCTGGCCACGAGTCTGAAACTCGCGGTCCTGTCCGGCTCCCCGTAGCTTCTCACAGTGGCCAGCTGACCCCCCGTGGCTCATAGCAGTGGGTCAAGTGAGTGTGTGTGTCTGCGCACACACTCACACTGTCCGAGGACTGCTTGTTAGCCTGGCCACGAGTCTGAAACTCGCGGTCCTGTCCGGCTCCCCGTAGCTTCTCACAGCGGCCAGCTGACCCCCCGTAGCTCATAGCAGTGGGTCAAGTGAGTGTGTGTGTGTCTGCGCATGCGCGGCCGGGCTCCCCCTGTCCGAGGGCTGCTTGTTGCCTGGCCACGAGTCTGAAACTCGCGGTCCTGTCCGGCTCCCCGTAGCTTCTCACAGTGGCCAGCTGACCCCCGTGGCTCATAGCAGTGGGTCAAGTGAGTGTGTGTGTGTCTGCGCATGCGCGGCCGGGCTCCCCCTGTCCGAGGGCTGCTTGTTAGCCTGGCCACGAGTCTGAAACTCGCGGTCCTGTCCGGCTCCCCGTAGCTTCTCACAGTGGCCAGCTGACCCCCGTGGCTCATAGCAGTGGGTCAAGTGAGTGTGTGTGTGTCTGCGCATGCGCGGCCGGGCTCCCCCTGTCCGAGGGCTGCTTGTTCGCCTGGCCACGAGTGTGAAACCCGCGGTCCGGTCCGGCTCCCCGTAGCTTCTCACAGCGGCCAGCTGACCCCCCGTGGCTCATAGCAGTGGGTCA
The DNA here is from genome assembly GCA_019059645.1 of Caranx melampygus. NCBI lineage: Eukaryota > Metazoa > Chordata > Actinopteri > Carangiformes > Carangidae > Caranx > Caranx melampygus. The sequence continues at coordinate 24,633 of JAFELL010000621.1, forward strand.
AGTGAGTGTGTGTGTGTCTGCGCATGCGCGGCCGGGCTCCCCCTGTCCGAGGGCTGCTTGTTAGCCTGGCCACGAGTCTGAAACTCGCGGTCCTGTCCGGCTCCCCGTAGCTTCTCACAGTGGCCAGCTGACCCCCCGTGGCTCATAGCAGTGGGTCAAGTGAGTGTGTGTGTCTGCGCACACACTCACACTGTCCGAGGACTGCTTGTTAGCCTGGCCACGAGTCTGAAACTCGCGGTCCTGTCCGGCTCCCCGTAGCTTCTCACAGCGGCCAGCTGACCCCCCGTAGCTCATAGCAGTGGGTCAAGTGAGTGTGTGTGTGTCTGCGCATGCGCGGCCGGGCTCCCCCTGTCCGAGGGCTGCTTGTTTGCCTGGCCACGAGTCTGAAACTCGCGGTCCTGTCCGGCTCCCCGTAGCTTCTCACAGTGGCCAGCTGACCCTCCGTGGCTCATAGCAGTGGGTCAAGTGAGTGTGTGTGTGTCTGCGCATGCGCGGCCGGGCTCCCCCTGTCCGAGGGCTGCTTGTTAGCCTGGCCACGAGTCTGAAACTCGCGGTCCTGTCCGGCTCCCCGTAGCTTCTCACAGTGGCCAGCTGACCCCCCGTGGCTCATAGCAGTGGGTCAAGTGAGTGTGTGTGTGTCTGCGCACACACTCACACTGTCCGAGGGCTGCTTGTTAGCCTGGCCACGAGTCTGAAAGTCGCGGTCCTGTCCGGCTCCCCGTAGCTTCTCACAGTGGCCAGCTGACCCTCCGTGGCTCATAGCAGTGGGTCAAGTGAGTGTGTGTGTGTCTGCGCATGCGCGGCCGGGCTCCCCCTGTCCGAGGGCTGTTTGTTCGCCTGGCCACGAGTGTGAAACCCACGGTCCGGTCCGGCTCCCCGTAGCTTCTCACAGCGGCCAGCTGACCCCCCGTGGCTCATAGCAGTGGGTCAAGTGAGTGTGTGTGTGTCTGCGCATGCGCGGCCGGGCTCCCCCTGTCCGAGGGCTGCTTGTTAGCCTGGCCACGAGTCTGAAACTCGCGGTCCTGTCCGGCTCCCCGTAGCTTCTCACAGTGGCCAGCTGACCCCCCGTGGCTCATAGCAGTGGGTCAAGTGAGTGTGTGTGTCTGCGCACACACTCACACTGTCCGAGGACTGCTTGTTAGCCTGGCCACGAGTCTGAAACTCGCGGTCCTGTCCGGCTCCCCGTAGCTTCTCACAGCGGCCAGCTGACCCCCCGTAGCTCATAGCAGTGGGTCAAGTGAGTGTGTGTGTGTCTGCGCATGCGCGGCCGGGCTCCCCCTGTCCGAGGGCTGCTTGTTTGCCTGGCCACGAGTCTGAAACTCGCGGTCCTGTCCGGCTCCCCGTAGCTTCTCACAGTGGCCAGCTGACCCTCCGTGGCTCATAGCAGTGGGTCAAGTGAGTGTGTGTGTGTCTGCGCATGCGCGGCCGGGCTCCCCCTGTCCGAGGGCTGCTTGTTAGCCTGGCCACGAGTCTGAAACTCGCGGTCCTGTCCGGCTCCCCGTAGCTTCTCACAGTGGCCAGCTGACCCCCCGTGGCTCATAGCAGTGGGTCAAGTGAGTGTGTGTGTGTCTGCGCACACACTCACACTGTCCGAGGGCTGCTTGTTAGCCTGGCCACGAGTCTGAAAGTCGCGGTCCTGTCCGGCTCCCCGTAGCTTCTCACAGTGGCCAGCTGACCCTCCGTGGCTCATAGCAGTGGGTCAAGTGAGTGTGTGTGTGTCTGCGCATGCGCGGCCGGGCTCCCCCTGTCCGAGGGCTGTTTGTTCGCCTGGCCACGAGTGTGAAACCCACGGTCCGTCCGGCTCCCCGTAGCTTCTCACAGCGGCCAGCTGACCCCCCGTGGCTCATAGCAGTGGGTCAAGTGAGTGTGTGTGTGTCTGCGCATGCGCGGCCGGGCTCCCCCTGTCCGAGGGCTGCTTGTTAGCCTGGCCACGAGTCTGAAACTCGCGGTCCTGTCCGGCTCCCCGTAGCTTCTCACAGTGGCCAGCTGACCCCCCGTGGCTCATAGCAGTGGGTCAAGTGAGTGTGTGTGTCTGCGCACACACTCACACTGTCCGAGGACTGCTTGTTAGCCTGGCCACGAGTCTGAAACTCGCGGTCCTGTCCGGCTCCCCGTAGCTTCTCACAGCGGCCAGCTGACCCCCCGTAGCTCATAGCAGTGGGTCAAGTGAGTGTGTGTGTGTCTGCGCATGCGCGGCCGGGCTCCCCCTGTCCGAGGGCTGCTTGTTTGCCTGGCCACGAGTCTGAAACTCGCGGTCCTGTCCGGCTCCCCGTAGCTTCTCACAGTGGCCAGCTGACCCTCCGTGGCTCATAGCAGTGGGTCAAGTGAGTGTGTGTGTGTCTGCGCATGCGCGGCCGGGCTCCCCCTGTCCGAGGGCTGCTTGTTAGCCTGGCCACGAGTCTGAAACTCGCGGTCCTGTCCGGCTCCCCGTAGCTTCTCACAGTGGCCAGCTGACCCCCCGTGGCTCATAGCAGTGGGTCAAGTGAGTGTGTGTGTGTCTGCGCACACACTCACACTGTCCGAGGGCTGCTTGTTAGCCTGGCCACGAGTCTGAAAGTCGCGGTCCTGTCCGGCTCCCCGTAGCTTCTCACAGTGGCCAGCTGACCCTCCGTGGCTCATAGCAGTGGGTCAAGTGAGTGTGTGTGTGTCTGCGCATGCGCGGCCGGGCTCCCCCTGTCCGAGGGCTGCTTGTTTGCCTGGCCACGAGTCTGAAACTCGCGGTCCTGTCCGGCTCCCCGTAGCTTCTCACAGTGGCCAGCTGACCCTCCGTGGCTCATAGCAGTGGGTCAAGTGAGTGTGTGTGTGTCTGCGCATGCGCGGCCGGGCTCCCCCTGTCCGAGGGCTGCTTGTTAGCCTGGCCACGAGTCTGAAACTCGCGGTCCTGTCCGGCTCCCCGTAGCTTCTCACAGTGGCCAGCTGACCCCCCGTGGCTCATAGCAGTGGGTCAAGTGAGTGTGTGTGTGTCTGCGCACACACTCACACTGTCCGAGGCTGCTTGTTAGCCTGGCCACGAGTCTGAAAGTCGCGGTCCTGTCCGGCTCCCCGTAGCTTCTCACAGTGGCCAGCTGACCCTCCGTGGCTCATAGCAGTGGGTCAAGTGAGTGTGTGTGTGTCTGCGCATGCGCGGCCGGGCTCCCCCTGTCCGAGGGCTGTTTGTTCGCCTGGCCACGAGTGTGAAACCACGGTCCGGTCCGGCTCCCCGTAGCTTCTCACAGCGGCCAGCTGACCCCCCGTGGCTCATAGCAGTGGGTCAAGTGAGTGTGTGTGTGTCTGCGCATGCGCGGCCGGGCTCCCCCTGTCCGAGGGCTGCTTGTTAGCCTGGCCACGAGTCTGAAACTCGCGGTCCTGTCCGGCTCCCCGTAGCTTCTCACAGTGGCCAGCTGACCCCCCGTGGCTCATAGCAGTGGGTCAAGTGAGTGTGTGTGTCTGCGCACACACTCACACTGTCCGAGGACTGCTTGTTAGCCTGGCCACGAGTCTGAAACTCGCGGTCCTGTCCGGCTCCCCGTAGCTTCTCACAGCGGCCAGCTGACCCCCCGTAGCTCATAGCAGTGGGTCAAGTGAGTGTGTGTGTGTCTGCGCATGCGCGGCCGGGCTCCCCCTGTCCGAGGGCTGCTTGTTTGCCTGGCCACGAGTCTGAAACTCGCGGTCCTGTCCGGCTCCCCGTAGCTTCTCACAGTGGCCAGCTGACCCTCCGTGGCTCATAGCAGTGGGTCAAGTGAGTGTGTGTGTGTGTCTGCGCATGCGCGGCCGGGCTCCCCCTGTCCGAGGGCTGCTTGTTAGCCTGGCCACGAGTCTGAAACTCGCGGTCCTGTCCGGCTCCCCGTAGCTTCTCACAGTGGCCAGCTGACCCCCCGTGGCTCATAGCAGTGGGTCAAGTGAGTGTGTGTGTGTCTGCGCACACACTCACACTGTCCGAGGGCTGCTTGTTAGCCTGGCCACGAGTCTGAAAGTCGCGGTCCTGTCCGGCTCCCCGTAGCTTCTCACAGTGGCCAGCTGACCCTCCGTGGCTCATAGCAGTGGGTCAAGTGAGTGTGTGTGTGTCTGCGCATGCGCGGCCGGGCTCCCCCTGTCCGAGGGCTGTTTGTTCGCCTGGCCACGAGTCTGAAACCCGCGGTCCTGTCCGGCTCCCCGTAGCTTCTCACAGCGGCCAGCTGACCCCCCGTGGCTCATAGCAGTGGGTCAAGTGAGTGTGTGTGTGTCTGCGCATGCGCGGCCGGGCTCCCCCTGTCCGAGGGCTGCTTGTTAGCCTGGCCACGAGTCTGAAACTCGCGGTCCTGTCCGGCTCCCCGTAGCTTCTCACAGTGGCCAGCTGACCCCCCGTGGCTCATAGCAGTGGGTCAAGTGAGTGTGTGTGTCTGCGCACACACTCACACTGTCCGAGGGCTGCTTGTTAGCCTGGCCACGAGTCTGAAACTCGCGGTCCTGTCCGGCTCCCCGTAGCTTCTCACAGTGGCCAGCTGACCCCCCGTAGCTCATAGCAGTGGGTCAAGTGAGTGTGTGTGTGTCTGCGCATGCGCGGCCGGGCTCCCCCTGTCCGAGGGCTGCTTGTTTGCCTGGCCACGAGTCTGAAACTCGCGGTCCTGTCCGGCTCCCCGTAGCTTCTCACAGTGGCCAGCTGACCCTCCGTGGCTCATAGCAGTGGGTCAAGTGAGTGTGTGTGTGTGTCTGCGCATGCGCGGCCGGGCTCCCCCTGTCCGAGGGCTGCTTGTTAGCCTGGCCACGAGTCTGAAACTCGCGGTCCTGTCCGGCTCCCCGTAGCTTCTCACAGTGCCCAGCTGACCCCCCGTGGCTCATAGCAGTGGGTCAAGTGAGTGTGTGTGTCTGCGCATGCGCGGCCGGGCTCCCCCTGTCCGAGGGCTGCTTGTTTGCCTGGCCACGAGTCTGAAACTCGCGGTCCTGTCCGGCTCCCCGTAGCTTCTCACAGTGGCCAGCTGACCCTCCGTGGCTCATAGCAGTGGGTCAAGTGAGTGTGTGTGTGTCTGCGCATGCGCGGCCGGCTCCCCCTGTCCGAGGGCTGCTTGTTAGCCTGGCCACGAGTCTGAAACTCGCGGTCCTGTCCGGCTCCCCGTAGCTTCTCACAGTGGCCAGCTGACCCCCCGTGGCTCATAGCAGTGGGTCAAGTGAGTGTGTGTGTGTCTGCGCACACACTCACACTGTCCGAGGGCTGCTTGTTAGCCTGGCCACGAGTCTGAAACTCGCGGTCCTGTCCGGCTCCCCGTAGCTTCTCACAGTGGCCAGCTGACCCCCCGTGGCTCATAGCAGTGGGTCAAGTGAGTGTGTGTGTGTCTGCGCATGCGCGGCCGGCTCCCCCTGTCCGAGGCTGTTTGTTCGCCTGGCCACGAGTCTGAAACCGCGGTCCTGTCCGGCTCCCCGTAGCTTCTCACAGCGGCCAGCTGACCCCCCGTGGCTCATAGCAGTGGGTCAAGTGAGTGTGTGTGTGTCTGCGCATGCGCGGCCGGGCTCCCCCTGTCCGAGGGCTGCTTGTTAGCCTGGCCACGAGTCTGAAACTCGCGGTCCTGTCCGGCTCCCCGTAGCTTCTCACAGTGGCCAGCTGACCCCCCGTGGCTCATAGCAGTGGGTCAAGTGAGTGTGTGTGTCTGCGCACACACTCACCTGTCCGAGGACTGCTTGTTAGCCTGGCCACGAGTCTGAAACTCGCGGTCCTGTCCGGCTCCCCGTAGCTTCTCACAGTGGCCAGCTGACCCCCCGTGGCTCATAGCAGTGGTCAAGTGAGTGTGTGTGTGTCTGCGCATGCGCGGCCGGGCTCCCCCTGTCCGAGGGCTGCTTGTTTGCCTGGCCACGAGTCTGAAACTCGCGGTCCTGTCCGGCTCCCCGTAGCTTCTCACAGTGGCCAGCTGACCCTCCGTGGCTCATAGCAGTGGGTCAAGTGAGTGTGTGTGTGTCTGCGCATGCGCGGCCGGGCTCCCCCTGTCCGAGGGCTGCTTGTTAGCCTGGCCACGAGTCTGAAACTCGCGGTCCTGTCCGGCTCCCCGTAGCTTCTCACAGTGGCCAGCTGACCCCCCGTGGCTCATAGCAGTGGGTCAAGTGAGTGTGTGTGTGTCTGCGCACACACTCACACTGTCCGAGGGCTGCTTGTTAGCCTGGCCACGAGTCTGAAACTCGCGGTCCTGTCCGGCTCCCCGTAGCTTCTCACAGTGGCCAGCTGACCCTCCGTGGCTCATAGCAGTGGGTCAAGTGAGTGTGTGTGTCTGCGCATGCGCGGCCGGGCTCCCCCTGTCCGAGGGCTGCTTGTTAGCCTGGCCACGAGTCTGAAACCCGCGGTCCTGTCCGGCTCCCCGTAGCTTCTCACAGCGGCCAGCTGACCCCCGTGGCTCATAGCAGTGGGTCAAGTGAGTGTGTGTGTGTCTGCGCATGCGCGGCCGGGCTCCCCCTGTCCGAGGGCTGCTTGTTAGCCTGGCCACGAGTCTGAAACTCGCGGTCCTGTCCGGCTCCCCGTAGCTTCTCACAGTGGCCAGCTGACCCCCGTGGCTCATAGCAGTGGGTCAAGTGAGTGTGTGTGTGTCTGCGCACAACTCACCCTGTCCGAGGGCTGCTTGTTAGCCTGGCCACGAGTCTGAAACTCGCGGTCCTGTCCGGCTCCCCGTAGCTTCTCACAGTGGCCAGCTGACCCCCGTGGCTCATAGCAGTGGGGTCAAGTGAGTGTGTGTGTGTCTGCGCATGCGCGGCCGGGCTCCCCGTCCGAGGGCTGCTTGTTAGCCTGGCCACGAGTCTGAAACTCGCGGTCCTGTCCGGCTCCCCGTAGCTTCTCACAGTGGCCAGCTGACCCCCCGTGGCTCATAGCAGTGGGTCAAGTGAGTGTGTGTGTGTCTGCGCACACACTCACACTGTCCGAGGGCTGCTTGTTAGCCTGGCCACGAGTCTGAAAGTCGCGGTCCTGTCCGGCTCCCCGTAGCTTCTCACAGTGGCCAGCTGACCCTCCGTGGCTCATAGCAGTGGGTCAAGTGAGTGTGTGTGTGTCTGCGCATGCGCGGCCGGGCTCCCCCTGTCCGAGGGCTGTTTGTTAGCCTGGCCAAGTCTGAAACCCGCGGTCCTGTCCGGCTCCCCGTAGCTTCTCACAGTGGCCAGCTGACCCCCCGTGGCTCATAGCAGTGGGTCAAGTGAGTGTGTGTGTGTCTGCGCATGCGCGGCCGGGCTCCCCCTGTCCGAGGGCTGCTTGTTAGCCTGGCCACGAGTCTGAAACTCGCGGTCCTGTCCGGCTCCCCGTAGCTTCTCACAGTGGCCAGCTGACCCCCGTGGCTCATAGCAGTGGGTCAAGTGAGTGTGTGTGTCTGCGCACACACTCCCACTGTCCGAGGGCTGCTTGTTAGCCTGGCCACGAGTCTGAAACTCGCGGTCCTGTCCGGCTCCCCGTAGCTTCTCACAGCGGCCAGCTGACCCCCCGTGGCTCATAGCAGTGGGTCAAGTGAGTGTGTGTGTGTCTGCGCATGCGCGGCCGGGCTCCCCCTGTCCGAGGGCTGCTGTTAGCCTGGCCACGAGTCTGAAACTCGCGGTCCTGTCCGGCTCCCCGTAGCTTCTCACAGTGGCCAGCTGACCCCCCGTGGCTCATAGCAGTGGGTCAAGTGAGTGTGGTGTGTCTGCGCATGCGCACGGGCTCCCCCTGTCCGAGGGCTGCTTGTTAGCCTGGCCACGAGTCTGAAACTCGCGGTCCTGTCCGGCTCCCCGTAGCTTCTCACAGTGGCCAGCTGACCCTCCGTGGCTCATAGCAGTGGTCAAGTGAGTGTGTGTGTGTCTGCGCATGCGCGCCGGCCTCCCCTGTCCGGGGCTGTTTGTTCGCCTGGCCACGAGTGTGAAACCGCGGTCCGTTCCGGCTCCCCGTAGCTTCTCACAGCGGCCAGCTGACCCCCCGTGGCTCATAGCAGTGGGTCAAGTGAGTGTGTGTGTCTGCGCATGCGCGGCCGGGCTCCCCTGTCCGAGGGCTGCTTGTTAGCCTGGCCACGAGTCTGAAACTCGCGGTCCTGTCCGGCTCCCCGTAGCTTCTCACAGTGGCCAGCTGACCCCCCGTGGCTCATAGCAGTGGGTCAAGTGAGTGTGTGTGTCTGCGCACACACTCACACTGTCCGAGACTGCTTGTTAGCCTGGCCACGAGTCTGAAACTCGCGGTCCTGTCCGGCTCCCCGTAGCTTCTCACAGCGGCCAGCTGACCCCCCGTAGCTCATAGCAGTGGGTCATGAGTGTGTGTGTGTGTCTGCGCATGCGCGGCCGGGCTCCCCCTGTCCGAGGGCTGCTTGTTGCCTGGCCACGAGTCTGAAACTCGCGGTCCTGTCCGGCTCCCCGTAGCTTCTCACAGTGGCCAGCTGACCCTCCGTGGCTCATAGCAGTGGTCAAGTGAGTGTGTGTGTGTCTGCGCATGCGCGGCCGGGCTCCCCCTGTCCGAGGGCTGCTTGTTAGCCTGGCCACGAGTCTGAAACTCGCGGTCCTGTCCGGCTCCCCGTAGCTTCTCACAGTGGCCAGCTGACCCCCCGTGGCTCATAGCAGTGGGTCAAGTGAGTGTGTGTGTCTGCGCACACACTCACACTGTCCGAGGCTGCTTGTTAGCCTGGCCACGAGTCTGAAAGTCGCGGTCCTGTCCGGCTCCCCGTAGCTTCTCACAGTGGCCAGCTGACCCTCCGTGCTCATAGCAGTGGGTCAAGTGAGTGTGTGTGTGTCTGCGCATGCGCGGCCGGGCTCCCCCTGTCCGAGGGCTGTTTGTTCGCCTGGCCACGAGTGTGAAACCCACGGTCCGGTCCGGCTCCCCGTAGCTTCTCACAGCGGCCAGCTGACCCCCGTGGCTCATAGCAGTGGGTCAAGTGAGTGTGGTGTGTCTGCGCATGCGCGGCCGGCTCCCCCTGTCCGAGGGCTGCTTGTTAGCCTGGCCACGAGTCTGAAACTCGCGGTCCTGTCCGGCTCCCCGTAGCTTCTCACAGTGGCCAGCTGACCCCCCGTGGCTCATAGCAGTGGGTCAAGTGAGTGTGTGTGTCTGCGCACACACTCACACTGTCCGAGGACTGCTTGTTAGCCTGGCCACGAGTCTGAAACTCGCGGTCCTGTCCGGCTCCCCGTAGCTTCTCACAGCGCCAGCTGACCCCCCGTAGCTCATAGCAGTGGGTCAAGTGAGTGTGTGTGTGTCTGCGCATGCGCGGCCGGGCTCCCCCTGTCCGAGGGCTGCTTGTTTGCCTGGCCACGAGTCTGAAACTCGCGGTCCTGTCCGGCTCCCCGTAGCTTCTCACAGTGGCCAGCTGACCCTCCGTGGCTCATAGCAGTGGGTCAAGTGAGTGTGTGTGTGTCTGCGCATGCGCGGCCGGGCTCCCCCTGTCCGAGGGCTGCTTGTTAGCCTGGCCACGAGTCTGAAACTCGCGGTCCTGTCCGGCTCCCCGTAGCTTCTCACAGTGGCCAGCTGACCCCCCGTGGCTCATAGCAGTGGGTCAAGTGAGTGTGTGGTGTCTGCGCACACACTCACACTGTCCGAGGGCTGCTTGTTAGCCTGGCCACGAGTCTGAAAGTCGCGGTCCTGTCCGCTCCCCGTAGCTTCTCACAGTGGCCAGCTGACCCTCCGGGCTCATAGCAGTGGGTCAAGTGAGTGTGTGTGTGTCTGCGCATGCGCGGCCGGGCTCCCCCTGTCCGAGGGCTGTTTGTTCGCCTGGCCACGAGTGTGAAACCCACGGTCCTGTCCGGCTCCCCGTAGCTTCTCACAGCGCCAGCTGACCCCCCGTGGCTCATAGCAGTGGGTCAAGTGAGTGTGTGTGTGTCTGCGCATGCGCGGCCGGGCTCCCCCTGTCCGAGGGCTGCTTGTTAGCCTGGCCACGAGTCTGAAACTCGCGGTCCTGTCCGGCTCCCCGTAGCTTCTCACAGTGGCCAGCTGACCCCCCGTGGCTCATAGCAGTGGGTCAAGTGAGTGTGTGTGTCTGCGCACACACTCACACTGTCCGAGGACTGCTTGTTAGCCTGGCCACGAGTCTGAAACTCGCGGTCCTGTCCGGCTCCCCGTAGCTTCTCACAGCGGCCAGCTGACCCCCCGTAGCTCATAGCAGTGGGTCAAGTGAGTGTGTGTGTGTCTGCGCATGCGCGGCCGGGCTCCCCCTGTCCGAGGGCTGCTTGTTTGCCTGGCCACGAGTCTGAAACTCGCGGTCCTGTCCGGCTCCCCGTAGCTTCTCACAGTGGCCAGCTGACCCTCCGTGGCTCATAGCAGTGGGTCAAGTGAGTGTGTGTGTGTCTGCGCATGCGCGGCCGGGCTCCCCCTGTCCGAGGGCTGCTTGTTAGCCTGGCCACGAGTCTGAAACTCGCGGTCCTGTCCGGCTCCCCGTAGCTTCTCACAGTGGCCAGCTGACCCCCCGGCTCATAGCAGTGGGTCAAGTGAGTGTGTGTGTCTGCGCACACACTCACACTGTCCGAGGGCTGCTTGTTAGCCTGGCCACGAGTCTGAAACTCGCGGTCCTGTCCGGCTCCCCGTAGCTTCTCACAGTGGCCAGCTGACCCTCCGTGGCTCATAGCAGTGGGTCAAGTGAGTGTGTGTGTGTCTGCGCATGCGCGGCCGGGCTCCCCTGTCCGAGGGCTGCTTGTTTGCCTGGCCACGAGTCTGAAACTCGCGGTCCTGTCCGGCTCCCCGTAGCTTCTCACAGTGGCCAGCTGACCCCCCGTGGCTCATAGCAGTGGGTCAAGTGAGTGTGTGTGTGTCTGCGCATCGCGCGGCCGGGCTCCCCCTGTCCGAGGGCTGCTTGTTAGCCTGGCCACGAGTCTGAAACTCGCGGTCCTGTCCGGCTCCCCGTAGCTTCTCACAGTGGCCAGCTGACCCCCCGTGGCTCATAGCAGTGGGTCAAGTGAGTGTGTGTGTGTCTGCGCACACACTCACCTGTCCGAGGGCTGCTTGTTAGCCTGGCCACGAGTCTGAAACTCGCGGTCCTGTCCGGCTCCCCGTAGCTTCTCACAGTGGCCAGCTGACCCTCCGTGGCTCATAGCAGTGGGTCAAGTGAGTGTGTGTGTGTCTGCGCATGCGCGGCCGGGCTCCCCCTGTCCGAGGGCTGTTGTTCGCCTGGCCACGAGTGTGAAACCCACGGTCCGTCCGGCTCCCCGTAGCTTCTCACAGCGGCCAGCTGACCCCCCGTGGCTCATAGCAGTGGGTCAAGTGAGTGTGTGTGTGTCTGCGCATGCGCGGCCGGGCTCCCCCTGTCCGAGGGCTGCTTGTTAGCCTGGCCACGAGTCTGAAACTCGCGTCCTGTCCGGCTCCCCGTAGCTTCTCACAGTGGCCAGCTGACCCCCCGTGGCTCATAGCAGTGGGTCAAGTGAGTGTGTGTGTCTGCGCACACACTCACACTGTCCGAGGACTGCTTGTTAGCCTGGCCACGAGTCTGAACTCGCGGTCCTGTCCGGCTCCCCGTAGCTTCTCACAGCGGCCAGCTGACCCCCGTAGCTCATAGCAGTGGGTCAAGTGAGTGTGTGTGTGTCTGCGCATGCGCGGCCGCCGGCTCCCCCTGTCCGAGGGCTGCTTGTTTGCCTGGCCACGAGTCTGAAACTCGCGGTCCTGTCCCGTCTCCCGTAGCTTCTCACAGTGGCCAGCTGACCCTCCGTGGCTCATAGCAGTGGGTCAAGTGAGTGTGTGTGTGTGTCTGCGCATGCGCGCCGGGCTCCCCCTGTCCGAGGGCTGCTTGTTAGCCTGGCCACGAGTCTGAAACTCGCGGTCCTGTCCGGCTCCCCGTAGCTTCTCACAGTGGCCAGCTGACCCCCCGTGGCTCATAGCAGTGGGTCAAGTGAGTGTGTGTGTGTCTGCGCACACACTCACACTGTCCGAGGGCTGCTTGTTAGCCTGGCCACGAGTCTGAAAGTCGCGGTCCTGTCCGGCTCCCCGTAGCTTCTCACAGTGGCCAGCTGACCCTCGTGGCATAGCGTGGCTCAGCAGTGGTAAGTGAGTGGTGTGTGTCTGCGCATGCGCGGCCGGGCTCTCCCCTGTCCGAGGGCTGTTTGTTCGCCTGGCCACGAGTGTGAAACCCACGGTCCGGTCCGGCTCCCCGTAGCTTCTCACAGCGGCCAGCTGACCCCCGTGGCTCATAGCAGTGGGTCAAGTGAGTGTGTGTGTGTCTGCGCATGCGCGGCCGGGCTCCCCCTGTCCGAGGGCTGCTTGTTAGCCTGGCCACGAGTCTGAAACTCGCGGTCCTGTCCGGCTCCCCGTAGCTTCTCACAGTGGCCAGCTGACCCCCCGTGGCTCATAGCAGTGGGTCAAGTGAGTGTGTGTGTCTGCGCACACACTCACACTGTCCGAGGACTGCTTGTTAGCCTGGCCACGAGTCTGAAACTCGCGGTCCTGTCCGGCTCCCCGTAGCTTCTCACAGCGGCCAGCTGACCCCCCGTAGCTCATAGCAGTGGGTCAAGTGAGTGTGTGTGTGTCTGCGCATGCGCGGCCGGGCTCCCCCTGTCCGAGGGCTGCTTGTTTGCCTGGCCACGAGTCTGAAACTCGCGGTCCTGTCCGGCTCCCGTAGCTTCTCACAGTGGCCAGCTGACCCTCCGTGGCTCATAGCAGTGGGTCAAGTGAGTGTGTGTGTGTGTCTGCGCATGCGCGGCCGGGCTCCCCCTGTCCGAGGGCTGCTTGTTAGCCTGGCCACGAGTCTGAAACTCGCGGTCCTGTCCGGCTCCCCGTAGCTTCTCACAGTGGCCAGCTGACCCCCCGTGCTCATAGCAGTGGGTCAAGTGAGTGTGTGTGTGTCTGCGCACACACTCACACTGTCCGAGGGCTGCTTGTTAGCCTGGCCACGAGTCTGAAAGTCGCGGTCCTGTCCGGCTCCCCGTAGCTTCTCACAGTGGCCAGCTGACCCTCCCGTGGCTCATA